>APFE030886111.1:58629-71321 GCA_000404065.3 Pinus taeda
CTATAGGAAGTAAAATTAATTTTGGTCTTAACAGCAGTTGGAAATATTAATTAATTAATTCAGTTGAGTTAATTAGTTAAGGAAATTTGAATTTGAAGTCTTTGTGAGCATGCACATCAGTTGTCCCACTGATTGAGGAATTTATCCTTAATTTACTCCACTAATTGAGGCAATAAGTATGAGTTCTATAATGAGAGAATCAATTGACTTAGTTCTAACTAGTCAAGTCCAGTTATATTATTTTAACAAGTTGTTAAAATAATAAAATATAGTTTGTTGATGCTTGCATGCATGTGACAACTATTATTTTAGATAACTAAGAATTCACTCATGGATAACTGTTGCATGTCAGTTCTATCAGAGACCCAGTTGAGATTAGATGTGGCACAGTGTACTATAAAATGCTTGGATATTTCTAGTAAGTATTCCTTGCATGGAGAAGGATCTATTATAGGAGATTGGAGGACTTGTGGCCTATATATTGAAGCCTAGGTAGTCCATGATTTTCATCTTCTGATTGAAGATCATCATAGTACAGAGAGAGTAGGATAGCTATTGAGCTGATTCTTTTTATATGTTGTTGAGGATTTCCACTTGATTGATAATACATGGTTGGGGTTTTATGCTAGTGCTTTCCTCTGGATATATCTTGTGTTATGTGTGATTAATTCTCTTGATCAGTTATGCATGTTTCTACTTGATTTTGCACATGATTTCCATTATGCTTCCGCTTAATGTTTTGTAGAAGTAGAACAAGTATTATGCTTTAGGACATTGCATATATCGGTTTTTTCTACAGGTGAAATTTCTACAGATACTGAGAGGATTGGAGAGAGAGAGAGAGAGAGAGAGAGAGAGAGATGGGGAAAGAGAGAAGGAGGCAAGAGAGAAAGGGAGAGAGAGGAAGGATGAGAGAGATGACATGGGAGAGGCAAGAGAGAAAGGGAGAGAGAGGAAGGATGAGAGAGATGAATTGAGATGAGTACCACCGAAATCTGGTGAATAATCGTGCAAAAATACCTATCCGAACACCCAATTCAGATAATTGGGTTTTCTACACCCTCTCAGAATCTCCTTGTTGTTCAAGGCGATTTTATGGCCCCTGCTACTAGGTCGACTTACTGATGTGTATAATAATTTGAACTATTGGTCAGTCTCCTCCTCTTTCCCTGTGCAGACCGTCCATTATATAATCTTTATCAGTCGGCTCCTCAATATTTGGGCAGTTCCAAACAGATGACAAGTTTTAGCAAGTGACATTTCCAACAGATATTTTGGGGGCCACAAATAGTACGCAGGTAACAAACTTATGTAAACATAGAAAAACTGCTTTAACACCTTTTTCACATGAATCAGTGTATTCCCTGAATCCTAGCAACTTTATCGGCATTGATAACCCTTCAGCGCAGAGATCGTTTTTGACTTGATGGGCCCTAATCCAAGTTCAACGTTAATCAACCAAGCAAATCCCTACACTACTGGCCCTTTCGGCATCAACCCGCAGAGCGTGGACCGAAGTCTCACCCGAAGTAGTATGGGGGGATGTAGGACCAAGTTTCCACACCCTGAGATGGTTATGATGTCGGTTGTACTTTCTCTTCCGTCTCTTATAACCTCCGTGAAGGTATACGATTTTCCTTCATGCAAACCTATCCAGCGACTCAGGCACTTACGTTCCTTTGTTACTGCATTGTTGTATAATTTCTTGAATTATCTTAAGTGTTCGTCAATTTCACCATGCAATTAAGATTATCTTCACATAAACATATATCCTTATTTGCATTCATATATCAGATAGAAACATTTATATTGGCGCATAAAATTAGCATTATAAGATAAACCAGAACTTAACATAACATAATCGCATGCAATCCATAGAGGAAAAATACATAGTAATTTCAGAATACTTCTCTTTACTGATGATTCAGATTTCCAATACAGACTCTATTTGCCCTGTGCACATAGCTGTAGGGGTCTTTGCACTCAGCTGTGGACTTCCACCCTAGGCCTCTGTGCACTTAGTTACAGATCCTCTTCCTACACTAAGACTCTCGCTCTTAGCTCTTCACAGACTCATAAAGAACTCAAAATTACTTAGAACTCTACTTCCCCCCTCTTAGACTCTTATAAGACTCCCTTTTTATACAAGCCCATGGTCCACAGACCAAGGGTAGATCTCTAAAGCTAACACAAGCTATCTAAACTAAGGGTGGAAACCCTTTTTGACTCTTGATATCTTCGCACTCCATGGCCACAAAATGTGGAGATTTTACATTCCTTTATACAAAATTCGGGCTTTCTACCCCAAACTTAGGCTTTTAGTCCCAAAAATGACCCAAGGCAACTCATTCCCAATAGGCCCCCAACACAAACATGGTCACTCACCCTCGATTTACTCAGCTGGCGTGGAGTTCTTGTTGCAAAGACCTCCTAGCTTGACTTGGACTACTGTAACTTCGGTGGTACATTGTGTTGTCATCTACTTCATCTCCTCGACCAGTTGCTCTATTGCTTGCCCTGCGTCATCTGAATTAATCTTTTGCTGAGTCTTCTACAAACTAGCCAACTTTCCTTCAATAATGGTCATGATCAAATAGGCCTTGTCCAACTAAGGCTATAAGTGAGTCTTCAGCACTGCTTCCTTGTGCTGAGTTGCATCTACCTGCTCTTTCAAAGCCTTGACCTCCTATATATTTTTCATCCTCTGTATGACAATGACATTGCACGTAGTCGCTTTAACTTTGTCGTATCATTGATGCAACTCTCGCGCTTCTGTTTCCAGCCTCTACACAATGGGGTCTTCTTGCGGGCTGGTGACCACCTCGAGCGACTGCTCGAAGAGTGTTGTGCAGTCCTTTATTGTGCTATCCATTGTTGCTACAGTGTCTTTCATAGCTAACTCATGCTGTTCTCTAATTTTTGGCAGAGTCGAAGGATGGGCTTTCAATTGCAACTTTACGATTTTGAGGTTCAGTTGCAACTGGACCTTTGCCAATTCTTTGCGTGCTTCGCATACTCTAGTAGTGAGCTTCTGAACTCGTACATCTACTATTTCAGCCTTGGGAATGTCCAGCTCTGGGACAGATCTGCATGCCTCAACCACGAACTTAGCTATGCGTTGATTCTTTTCCATAAGGTCTTTCACAAGGTCAATGGCAGAGTCTCGTTGTACAGACATCTAGGCATTGTTGATATTGTTCTCACTGATTACCTGTAACGCATGTTATTCACGGGCTTGCAGTTCCAGGATCCCGCCATCATGCAAAAGGTGAAGCACCTCACTGGGAAGCATGGCCAAGTTAAGTCAAACTCCCTTGAGGCTACTGACAGCAGGCCTATCAACTTCTATCTCTGTATTTAGTGCTCCATCCAGCAGAACTATTGCGTGGGGATCCCGTGTGTGCAGCATCCTTGCGGCTTCAGAGGTGCAAGGTGCCAAATTAGTTGACGTTGCGTTGGTCTGTATCTATGATGCTTAAATCTACAGCTTGCACAGACCTATCTGTATAACACTCAAAGCCTGTTGCTACTGCTGCTAGAACTGCTGCAATAGTTCTGCGGTGGCATCCCTCCCTGTATCACCTATGTCATTCATGTCCCCCTCCGTTATGGTGCTTGTGTCAAGAGAGGTCTTGCTAGCCTTGGACTTCTTCCACGACCCTACTTTTTCTGGATCTCTGTTGTGCTTGGTGCGGAGCAGAGTCATATCTGGGTCTGCTCCTCCTTGCTCTGTTTGTTCGTCCTCTTCTTCTACCTCCGGGGAAGGTGACTTCTGACTCTGGTTAGAGCCACGCTCCTCTTCCTTTACTTTCCCACCCATCTGCTTCGTGGCAGCATGTTCTACCTTGGCCTTATCCTCGGCCTCCTTTCTTTTCTTCGTGACCAACTGTTCCATCTTTAGCTTGGCTTCTTCCTTCTTTCATTGTGTGGAGGACTTGCTAGATCCCACTGTCAAGTCCGTTGCAGTATGCCAATCTATCGGCCACTGGTCAAGGACCATTGCAATCGCGTCATTTGTGGCCAAGTATGGCAGGTCATGCTCCTTCGGTTTAGGGCCCTTTCATGCATGTATTGAGATATGGTGGAAGTCGCCTTGAATTCTGTGTACTCCTGCATCTTATCAAAATTTGTTGGTGACAACCACGGCTTGCGGTTGATGGCCATATGGATGCCCATCTCCATCAAGATCTAGAAGATCTTGCTTTCCTTGATCCACTGAGGATCCTTTGTAGCCCACAACGAAGAAAACTTCACTACTTTCGGTAGGTCTAGCGTGACCGGAGGAAACTAGTTATCCTCGAGTACCTCCCATGTAATCACCACCATGGACAGCAGTAGCCATGCATAGTGGAATGTCTTACTATGATCATGTGCCTCGCTAGATTGGCGGCAAATTTTCAAAGATCTAGTCCATAAGTTCTTACTTAAATGTCGGCCCCTCGCTCCATTTGGTCATTTTTTCATCATCAAATCATGAACGGTGACTTTAGCGGTCACTTTCTAGCTATCCTGCATGGTTTTTCCTTTGGTAGCGCAACTCCTTGTACGCTTCTATGGGAGTTGTGACATTTCTTCATTTCGCGCAGTTCTCCCATTACGCAACTCTGACCTGGGCAATGTAGTTTGTAGTCCCGCGCTTCCTTTCAACTACCTAGAGTGCTAAGATTGTGCTTCCCTCATATAGTCACCTAGCTGGATCACTAGTGTATGGCTTCAATCGATTTCCATTCACCTTTCCTTGGAAGGGTTCTCCATTTAATTTGACCAGCTGAACTGCTCCACCATTGGTAATCTCCTTGATGACATATGGCCCTAGCCAGTGCATCCTAAATTTCCCTGGATATTTATCAAACTTGTTGTCATATAACAAGACCAGATCATTTAACTTGAAGGTACGCAGCTTGATGTGTCGATTGTGCCATGCCTTTTCGTGCTCCTTTTGAACTTGTTGATGAAATCCAGCTAGAAATCAATCCTCCTCAAGCTCCGCTAGCTGCGTGCGCCTCTCTTCCAGGGCTCCGCGATCCACCATTCCTGTGAATTCTGCTATGTGCAGACTAGGTACAATGTATTCCATTGGCATCACAACTTCTATGCCATACACGAGTCTGAAAGGAATTTGTCTAGTCAACTTCTTGCAAGTCGTTCTGTAGGCCCATAGCACCACGAGTACGTGTACATCTCAATCATTTCTCTGAGCATTGCAAACCTTCGTCAGCATACTCTCTATTATCTTATTGAATGCTTCCACCATCCCATTAGCTTGTAGATGATAAGGCATACTTTTCTAATGATACACCTGAAATTCCTCTGTCAACATGCTAATCGTTTCATTAAGAAAGTTTGTACCACTATCGCTCATCAAAATCTTTGGACACCCTAATCTCATCAGGACATACTCAAAAATAAAATTTTATGTTGTCGCGCCTGTGCATTCCTTCAAAATTTGTCCCTCTACCCATCTGGTAAAATACTCAGTCGCAGTGATGATGTACCACGCACCCGTCTTTTTTCCTTGAGGCTAAATTGGTCCCATAAAGTCAATTGCCCATTTTTAGAATGGTTGTAATGTCACCTATGGTATCTGAGGCAGCTCATCCCTCTACGATGGCCTGCTAGTCTTTTGACATGCATCACATGCCCTACAATAGGATTTCAAATCCTTATGCAAGGTCGGCCACCACAACCCAGCAGTAGAATCTTCTGCGTTGTTGCTTGCCTTGCATAATGTCCTCCCGCGGCTCCTCCATGAGCCTCAATGATGATTCTACTTCGTTAAAAGTCAGGCACATAACGTTGCAATATTTCGTATTATCCCATTTTGTACAAGTTCCCTTCAATGATATAAAAGTCTATTGCACGCACTACCTGTTCCTTCTTTTGTTGACTTGTATAGCCTTCTGGAGTCGTTCCTGTCATCAGGAAGTGGATAATATCTTCAAAGTTATTGTCCTTGACACGCACTGTAAAGAGTTGTGTGTCAGGCAATCCTTCCTCTAAATTAATAGGTTCCTCTCCAATTCCAATGCGTGACAGATGATCAGGTCCCACATTCATTCATCCTAGCTTCACAATAACTTCAAAGTCATTCTCCTAGAAAATTAGTAGCCACCTACATATTTTCCCCCCTAACACAAGCTTGTTAACTAGGTACTTTAACATGGAATGATACGTATACATTTTAAAGTGTCTGCCTAACAAATAGTGCCTAAATTTTTGGAGCGTGTACACCATAGCTAATCCTTCATGCTCTGTCATGGAATTCTCCGCTTTAGACAGCTTCCTACTTGCGAACGCTATAGGATGATCGAGTTCTCCCTCACCAGCTTGTGTCAGTATGGCTCCCAGTAAAATACATGATGTGTCCACGTGCACATGAAATTCGTTCTTCTAATCTAGGAAGACTAGGATCGGCGCGGTGACCATTTTCTCTTTCAGCACATCCAGGCTCTTCTGACATTCATCATTCCAACAAAACGTAACATCCTTTTTCAACAATTTCTCCATAGGCGCGATGATCTGGGCATAGCTCTTGATGAACTTCCTATAGTATCTGGTATGCCCTAGAGTTGCACGCAGCTGTTTCACACTCCTCGGTGCCTCCAAGTTGATTATCACCGTGATCTTTGTGGGGTCTACCACCAATCCTTGTCTGCATACCACATGACCCAGCAAGATCCGAAAAGGGACACAAAACAAACACTTCTTCAGATTGAGCACGATCTGGTATCTCCTACATGTATCTAGCATCAAGTGCAGAATTTCCACATGGCGCTTGACCAATCCAAACATTGTCCAATCATCAAAGTATACCTCCAGAAATTTATGAATGAAGTCTTTGAATGTGGCAATGAATACACGCGAAAATGTCGTTGGTGCATTCTTCAGCCCAATAGGCATTACATTGTATTGAAAACATCCCCATTCAGTCGCAAAGGTCATCTTGCTTCTATCCTCAGGCACGATTTTGATCTGATCGTACCCAAAGAACCCATCAGTGAAAGAGTATGCTTCTTGGCCACCGACATTATCCAGGACCTCATTGGTGAATGAGGTCAGGAAAGGATCATGCACACATGCATTACTCAATTTCCTAAGATCTATGCATATCCTTATTTCTTCCTTCTGTTTCTTTTCCTGAACCAATATTGGGCTTACCCAATCAGATTCTTCCATTGGTTCAATAATACCTGCCGCGAGCATCTTATATAACTCAACATAGACCCTTTCCTTATACTTCAGATTGAGGCGGTAAGGTCTTTGTTTCACAGGTTTCAGATTCAGTTTCAAGGTGATCCTCATGACACTCAGGTCTCCTATTATTCCTTTAAGGTTAGAAAAATTTGTGGGGAACGAATCCTGATATTCGCGGAGTAGTTCGGTGACCTTATCTAATGTCGCGTTGTCCCAATAATCTCCAATATTTGCAAACTTCAGCTCTGCTTCTATGCCAATGTTCACTTGCTTAGTTTTTAGCAGTGCAGTTATGTCTAGGTTTTCTATCTACAATCCTTTGACTTTACGATGACCTTCAGTTTCTGAAATATTAATTTTCCTAGGATCCTTGTCCTCTTTTTCAAAGGTCACATTATAGAATTCCAACGCGTCGCTCAGCGGAGTGGTCCAATCAGGTTGAATAAAATCTAAAGGATGTTGTGGTATCCTAAAGATCACTGCTTTAACCTCTTGTAGTGCTTCGTCAATATAGTCAAACCTATCTTCAAATTTGAACGTCATTACGAACACCGGCGCAAAATATCCCATTCTTCAGTGTCATGGCGAAGCTCTGCCTCCAGGTACCAATTCATTGGTACGAAATCTAGGGTATGACAGAACAGATGCACCCATTCAGACTAAGGCTCTGCTCCATAAGCTTTAGTCCATTTGGCCAAGTGATCGCGCGGATCATCCCTCCCATCATACTTGTCTATCATCTGTACTTTCGGCTGTCCAAAGCGTGTTCTCATCATCCTCCTATATTCACACCAATCCTCAAAACTACCCTTGTGCGTACCTCAACATCTAACGGGTGTAGCGGGGAGTGCCCAATCCAAGGCCTAGAAGTGATGTGTTCCTAGCACTTCCCTTTCAAATGCATCCAAAAATATATCCACATCAGTCAACCCATCATAAGAAGGCAAAATTCCTTACCTCCGATGGCACACATCGCAGCATTTTAGTCCTCATATTATAGCATAGCGTAGATACTTCATGTAATCGATTATGCCCGTGCTCAAATTCTTCATCTGATTCTGATGTGTAGGAACTTTCACAGTCCCATGCAATACAACCATCCATTGTTGGATTCACCCAATCTTGATCTCGCGATGTTATCTTATATATATGGTCCAAATTGTCACCGCTTTCATAATTGCCGACCGTTCAATATAGCACGATCCTTCTACAGGATCCAGGGGTACTACTATGTGAAGTGATTTCTTTTCAAATGTCATCTTTCACTTCTTCAGGTTGATCACCCCATTCATGTCAGTAGCCCAATCAATCCCAAGGAGCGCAGGATAGGGGTTGTTGTCATCCACAATTTCTATTACTTCAAAATCAGCTAATGCGTTCGTGCCTTCAATATCTACAATTACTCCCTGCAATCATCCCATGGGGATGATATTTTGTTGATTTTCCATTCTTAATTGAATCGGAGACCAGTGCATTGCAGGTCTTCCCATCCGCTCCCATGTCTGCTTAGGTAGAACATTCACGTCTGACCCTAGATCCAGAATAACTTGATCCATCTCATATTCTCCTATCTGCGTGGTGAGTCTCATCTCACGTCCCATCCTTGCCTTACGCTTACCAATCTTTTTGAATATGCGCAGTTCGCAAGTAGCATTATCCTTGCTAGTGCACTAATTGATCAGTTACTACAGCCCCTTCACAACCTTACTATCATTGAGTAGTTTCATGCAGGTCTCCAAGAACATGGTAATCATGGATGGGTCCATTTCTTCAACCGGTTTCTCATGACTTCCTGAGGTAGAGGCCTCAGCGAAGCTTTTCTTTGCTTACATAAATGTTTCTTTTGCACGCTTCAGATCAAACCCAGTCTCCTTTTCTGGTGCTTTGTAGACCCACTCACCTTCTGTAGGCTGCTTCCCTTTATCCTCACCATTCGTCGTTCCACTTCACAGCATAATGTTTACCTTATGGTCTTCCTTGCGAGGCTCAACCCTCATAATTTGGAGGTTTTCTGTCAACTATGGAGGCTACGCCCCCTTTTCATGAATTTTAGCCAACAATATAGGGCAATCCTCAGTCGCATGGTCAAACTGAGTACAATAGAGGCATGATAGTCACGTCAGGTTTGGGAAGTCTCTCGCGTAGTGTCCTGGTCCTCCACCATTGTAACAAATAAGTTTCCCTCGACCTCAGTCGTGCCCTTGATACTCACCTCACGCTCCCCCAGTGCCTTGGTTCTGTTATCACTTAAAACCACAGTTCACCTATGTCCAAAGATCCATATAAAATTTTTGGTTCAAGTCAATAGGTTTTTAAGTGTGTCACTTTGAAATTAGTTTTTTCCAAAGGTATTGATATAAGTCCTTGTAAAAAACCGTTAGATACCATCTCTCATAGCATTTCTTGTCTTGATTGCATCATTCTGATTTTGCATAGTTTCGCAGCGCAATATGATTGGCTAGTTTAGCTGCGCAATCATTTCTCCACCTTTCCGCAGCATATCATTGAGCAGCCATTTCGTAGCGCGGTATGTCATTTCATAATTGCCTGCGCTACGAAATCGGGGATTCAGGTTTTTTCTGCAGCATATTTCTTTGAAATGTCAAATCTCGGGAGGTGAGTCATCAGAACCGTTCATATGTGTCAGTCGACGTCCTCTCCAGGTCATGATAGGATTCATTCCACCATCAGAGATAGGATCACACACATGTCAATTATTTCAATAAATATTATGAGGTATGGTAATGTAATTATGTTTATTCGTGATGCATTAACGTACCTGTTCTATGGTGAGCGTTTGAAAAAACACAAGGAAGCCCGAATTCTCATTTAAAAAGAGACTACTGCAAGCGAGCCTGCATTCCAAAGCCGAAGCTGTTGTGTAAATTGGATTTGCTAATTAACTTCTCTGTGCAAGAATTTTCTGAGCGAGATGGAGAAAAGAGAGCATAGATCCGGGAGGTGTCTGAGAACTGAACCAGAAGGACTTGATCTCACGCTTAAAGATGAAGGTGTTGCACGAGCTTTCAAACAGGCTGGTTGCTGGAGGTTCTATGAAAAATTGAAGGGTGGACACATAGAGGTAACTAAAGCCTTTGCACTAAATTTCAGCGATTTGAATTCTAAAGTTGCATTACTAGAGTTCCCTGTGTCTCCACAAGCTATTTCTGCTGTCACCGAGATTCCAAGGAGTGGTCAGGAATGGTTTAAGAATTATAAGTTTGATATGACTCCATGTAAGGAGTTTCTGAAGGATCAATATGCAAATGAGGACCTTACCAAGGCAATACCAAGACATTATATTAAAGAGCATTATGCTCTGCTCCTCACAGCCATTCAGAAATACCTCACATGCGAGGGAAGGTACACTAAAGTCTACTCTTACCATTTCAAACTTTTGCTACATTTCACAGGGAAGGCATCCATAGATATCCCTTTCTATTTATTTAGGAGTCTTGGTAAAATGTGCGACAAAGTTCAATTCAAAAGGAGTAATTATGAGACATCTCTCTTCCATCATGGTTTAATTAAGTTACTGGTGTTAGATAGCCTGCATAAAATCGGTAGGGATTGGGACTCTTTCATTTTCATGTCGGGTTTCCAAAGCAAAACAGGTCTTACCCCATTTCCAGACAGGGAAAAAGAAGGAAAGATTCAAGAGTCTACATTGGTTGAAGAGCCTACATTGGCTGAGCCTAAGAAGCAGGCTAAAGACCGAAAGAAACCGAAGCATAAGTCAAAGCAATCAGAGAAACCCGTAGTTATTAAAGAAACACCCAAACCATCCAAGGAGAAGATTAAATATCAGAAAGTTGCATCCAAGCCAAGTGGAGTTGCACAAGAAACCAGGATCAGAACAAGAAGCCAGCTAAGCAAAGAAAAAGGAAAGTCAGTTGCAGTAGAAGATAGCCCCATGTCAAAGCCTAGTCTAAAGGATTTGCTGGAGGCAATTGACTTTGAACAAGCCACATCAGTACAGGTGGAGCCTATGCCAATTGACTAACCCAGTCTTCCCCTGATAGCTCTAAGAAATCAAAAGCCTCAAAAAGGCTAAGATTTGAGGAGGCTGGAAAAGAATTCATGGTCAAGCCTCGAAGGCCAATCACTAGGAGACAAACCCAAGTAGCAGAACAAGTCCAAAAAAGTGAGGAGACTTCCAAGGTAACAACAAAGGAAACCAGATCATTACCAAAGGCAGAAAAGGCAGAAAAAGTAGAGAAGGCAGAAAAGGCAGAAAGGGCAGAGAAGGTACAGGAAACCAAAAGAATAATCTATACCAGAGAGCAGGCCAAACAAAAAGGAAAACAGATAGCTCAGGCAGAAAAAACAAAGGAGAGCAGAAGGAAAGAGGTAAAGGAAAAAGCTCCTTTGGTCAAGAAAGACAAAACCTCATCCACCAAGGAGAAATGGGAAGCAGCTGACAAGGAGATGGCTGATTTGGAAAAGACAGTATCAGAGATTGCAGCCATGGAGAATGAACTTGCAAAGCTAAAGGCTCAGCTAGGCAAGTTAGCTGCTAAATAAATTGAAATGGTTTAAAGATCAAATGTTGCCCCAAATTTTGTTTATTTTTCTTAAGATTAATTAATTTTTGAGGCATGTATTAAAGAAAGGCAAGTTAGTAATTTTGGAACCAAAGATGAAGCTGTAACAGTCTAAGTAATTGAAGAAATTCATTGAAGACTGCGATTTTGCAAAGAACAGCAGTTTCGTAGCGCGCTACGAAACTGCTGTAGGTGACTGTTTTTAAAGGAAAATTCAAAAACGATGCTGAGGTCATCAAATTTTGTGGAGAAAGGCTTCGAGGATAGGAAGGAAATCATAAATGGTTGCCAAAGCCTTCAAAGGATGACAAATGTAAATCTTATTGCATAAAGGTGAAACTTTTTGTCTTTACTAAGTTTTCATAAAGTATCTTTATGACCGCAAAATTAGGATTTCTGGTAGGGTTACCAGAATTTTGAGTTCAACACCTGGCAGTGTCCATAAAGCGTCCAGATTATTAGTCATTTGGTGTTGTTGCATGGTCATTAAGGTCATTATACAGCTTCAAGCATTTTTGTTGGAAAATGAACATGGATTAAAACAGGGACCGTGAAAACAGAGGATATTTCTTCAGTCAGCAATACAGTTGGAATCCAAGGCAGCCAATTCAGTGAATGCTCCTCAAATATATTCCAGCCACTACAGAAAAGGCACAGGTGTCAAAGATCAGGAGAGAATCATGCAAACGAGGAGATGGTAGCAGAGTTTGATTAGAAATAGGACTCTATTGTATTAAAAGCACAATACCTCTGTATTTAATAAGTTAGTTTCAATATGGATAAGGTAGTTAATCGTAGGTTTTCGAGCTCCCCTCATGCTGGAGGAGGAGACTCAAGATAGCTTAGTTTGTTTCCTATATATAGGAAAAACTCTGATGTATCAAGGGTTGGAGATTTTTATCAAAAAGACAGAGTTTTCATATTGGTTTATGTAAAGTTTCTTTTCACAGTAAT
>APFE030886111.1:79143-113717 GCA_000404065.3 Pinus taeda
TTTGACAGCTGTGTTTTTCCTTGTAGGAGCTGGAATATATTTGAGGAGTATTCGCTGAATTTGATTAGAAATAGGACTCTGTTGTATTAAAAGCACAATACCTCTGTATTTAATAAATTAGTTTCAATATGGATAAGGTAGTTAATCATAGGTTTTCGAGCTCCCCTCATGCTGGAGAAGGAGACTCAAGATAGCTTAGTCTTATTTCCTATATATAGGAAGAACTCTGATGTATCAGGGGTTGGAGATTTTTATGAAAAAGACAGAGTTTTCATATTGGTGTATGTAAAGTTTCTTTTCACAGTAATAGAAAGCATATTGTTTCTTCCCAAGATTCATCGTGTGTCCCAAGTGTTTAGAATGTATGTGGTTTTGGTTCTATTCATCTTATTTTACAGTTCACTAGACATGCAATCACTTTGAATTCATCATTGATGCTCAGACTTCCTGTGTATGTCTTGTTGAGTTGAAGTCCTTCTTGGTAGATGTTTTGAACAGTGAGACATTATATGCCTTGGTTTCTATGATTCAATAATTGCTTGTTTACTATAGAAATGTATGACTCCATGAACCCAATGGGAGAAGCCTTGATTTTGTTGTTCCAACCAGCTTAAAATTCACTCACTGTTTTAAAGAGTTAGCCATCTTTTTTCCCTTAAATGCATATCAAAATCTGTGAGAGAGCCCTCTCTGACTAAGGAGGCTAAACCTTAGTCTAAAGTCTGGTCTGAAACAGTTGCATGAGATCTCACTAAGTAGCAGCCTTTAGTGTATGATTTTGTGACAACAGGTTCGAAGGCCGTGTTTTTGCCTGCACCCTGTACGCAGGTGTCTTGTCCATCATTAATTCATAACTATGACAATTACACTCGCCATGACCTATTGATTGACATAAATTGTAGAAGAGTTGTTGTGGTGTCTATACGAATTTCTGCAGCAAATGGAAATTGTCAATCGCATGCTTCCCAGCTACCTGGCATATATAACACCATAGCATGGGCCCTATACTTGGCCCTGTTGTAGCCTCCGGCCTTAGAGGAATTGGTCCCCCTGCTGCAACATAATTCACAAAGACTAGACAGTGATCCTTGTCATGCCCCTAACCTCTGCATTTCAGGCACTAGACTTCTTCACGCGCCTCTACCTGAGTTGTTCTGTCTTTCTTCAGGCTTTGCATTTCAAGGAAAAGGTTCTGCAACTACACGTGAATTTGTTGAACCCCCATATTAGCATCCTGCATTGGTGTCTCATGCAATCTTATCTCGATTTCAAAAGTTTCCTCCTGGGTCCCAATCTTTTGTTGTGATAGCGCAACCCTTAGGTGAGGCAGGAGTGAGGCCACAAACCATTCACGGTGCTGCCCATAAGTTAGGTTCATCTTGGCTTCATGGATTGTACACTTCAACCTTTGATCCAAGTCCCAGGGTGTCTCCCTAGGCTTCATCATGATCTCCTTGAATCCCACAATGGATTGTGCTTGAGACTTAGGTCTACTGAATTTCCTATTCAGTGCAGTCTAGATATCTGCTAATGCAGACATCAGGTTATCAGTATTGTACTTAATGTACCACGTTAGTGCATGGTCCTTCAAAGCACTAAACAACGTTTCTTTCTTCATTTGATCATCCTTGATACCCTGATATTCCCATACAACCTTCACGACGAACCAAAACTGGTCTAGATCTTCATTTGCTATGTCCTTGAATATAGGTAGCTTTACAGAGTTCACCATGTTAAATAGTGGTGGAGGTGGCAGTGGTGTGGGTGATGGGGTAAGTGATGGAGGTGAGGATAGAGGCAGTGTGGATGGATAGGATGAGGATGGAGGCAGTGTAGGTATTTGCAGGAACCCTTGTCTTATCAATTGAATAGTGCTTAGAGGAGAATCTTATGCTACTCCTTCGTCATCACTCAAAGGAGGCTCAATCAGCGGGTTATACTCAAGACCTTTTCTCCCTCCATTCCTAAAGACCCTCCACTTCACGTAGCTCCAAGCATCAAGGTAACTGCATGACACGTTTTTCACACAAGAGCATCTTAATCCAAGTATTTAATGATTTCAAATACTTACCTCGTAGCCCCTTGAGGAAGCAGCACTCTGCTTCACTGTAGCTAACCAAAGTATCAACTACGAACTCTGTCACAAACCCTCCTATGATACAGTCAAGCCAATGATCAATAACACACGTGATCTTATCTTCAAAGGCTTTCAATCTCCACACTAACTTCAGGCTCCAGACAATCAAATTGTCAAGTCTCCACTTTCCCTTGTCGTCTGTCAACTTCGTGATCCACTCATATAATTTGACTGGGAAAGAACAGAAGAAGATTTCGTGAATTTCTGTGTACAGATATCTATCCAAGCACTGTTCCTTTGTTAATCATGGATTCCTATTTTCATGCACCACGAATTCATGGATCTTTCTATCCAACCAGTGTTTAATCTCCTTCTTAGTTGGATTCCAATGATGCGACATCACACAAATCATTATGTAGATCCTGGTCTTGGCAACGAAACCATTTGTTGGCTTGATGGGCCTTGACCCAGGTTCAATGTTAGTCAGCCAAGCAAATCCCTACACTACTGGCCCTTTCAGCATCATTCTACAGAAAGCGAACCGAATTCTCACCCGAAGTAGTATGGGGGAATGTAGGAACCAAGTTTCTACACCATGAGATGGTTGTGATGTCAGTTTTATACCTTAAATCCTTCCTTTGCATAGATCGATAAGCCTTTAGCGCTTATCGATGTACTTTCACTTTTGTCTCTTAGAACCTTCGCGAAGGTGTACGATCGTCCTTCGCACAACCGTACCCAGTGACTCAGGCATTCACACGCCTTTGTTACTATGTTATTGTATAATTTCCTGAATTATCTTAAGTGTTTGTCAATTTCACCATACAATTAAGATTATCTTCGCGTAAACATATATCCTTATTTGTGTTCATATATTAGATAGAAACATATATTTTCACGCATCAAATTAGAATGATAACATAAACCTAGAACTTAACATAACATAATCACATACAATCCACAGAGGAAAAATATACAGTAATTTCAAAATGCTTCTCCTTATTGATGATTCAAATTTCCAATACAGACTCTATTTTCCCTGTGCACACAACTGCAGGGGTTCGCGCACTCAGCTACAGACTTCTACCCTAGGCCTCTACACACTCAGTTGCAGAGCCTCTTCCTACACTAAGACTCTCACTCTTAGCTCTTCACAGACTCATCAAGAACTCAAAATTACTTAGAACTCTACTTCCCCACTCTTAGACTCTTCTAAGACTCCCTTTTTATACAATCCCATGGTCTGTAGACCAAGGGCAGATCTCTAAAACTGACACAAGTTATCTAAACTAAGGGCGGAAACCCTTTTTGACTCTTGATATCTTCGTGCTCTGTAGCCACAAAATGCAGAGACTTTACAGTCCTTTATACAAAAATCGGGCTTTCTGCCCCAAACTTAGGCTTTTAGTCCCAAAAATGACCCCAGGGGACCCATTCCCAACAGAAATCCTTCGACACACTGAAAGAGAAGATCAACACAGCACCAGTGCTAGGCTTACCATACCTTTAGCGGCCTTTTGAGATTGAAATAGATGCCATCGAATATGCCATGGGCGCTATATTGATGCAGCAAATGAAGCTTGTATGTTACCATTCAGAGACTTTCTCCCAAGCTATTGTGAATTATGTACGATAGAGAGTTGTATGCCTTGGTCCAGAGTGTAAATAAGTGGAAACGCTACCTAATCAACAAGGATACCATCATCCATATCAATCATCAGCCCCTGCAGTACCTTTATTCACAAACCAAGCTTCAACATGCCCATCATTTTAGATGGATGGGATCCCTCTAGCAGTTTCATCTGGTAATAAAATACAAGAAGGGCACCAACAACAAAGTAGCAGATATTATTTCTTGTCCTCTTATTTATGAATCTGTATTTTTGCAAAATGCTTCTTTATCGTTAGAAAATCATGTTGAACAATATGCTAACAATGATGATTTTCAAAATATTTATGCAAAACTGACTCATGGATCGCAGGTGTATAATTATTATTTCTAAGGAAAACTATTTTATCACCTCGAAAAACTTTGTATACCCATTGATGAAAGGGTACATGTAATCTGAGAGGCCCATACCTCTCTTATGTCTGGTCATTTTGGGGTTGAAAAAACTTTATGTCATTTACAGAGGTTTTGTTTTTGGCCTCATATGAAAAACATTGTGACTCGCTTTGTAAAGGGTTGTGTGTTGTGTTCTGTTTCAAATCCCTCTAATAGAAAACTTGAGCTGTACACACCACTCTCTATTCTGAGTCGACCATGGGAAAGTGTGTCCATGGATTTTTTAGGTGGTTTTCCTATGTCTAGGAAAGTTCATGACTATTTGTATGTCTTTGTGGATCATTTTAGTAAAATGTGTATTTTAATGCCTTGTAAAAAGCAGGTCACTACTGAGAAAACTGCTTATCTTTTCTTTCAGTGTGTTTGGGTCCTTTTTGGGTTGCCCACATCTATTGTGTCATATCAATAATCTCGCTTTCTTGGATATTTTTGGACTAGCTTGTGGAGAATGATGGACACTAAGATGAAAAGAAGTACAACATTTCATCCACAGACCGATGGGTAGACAAAGGTTGTCAACCTCACTATGGTACACTTGTTATGAGGCTATTGTGGGAAACATCCCAAGTTGTGGGATGAACAACTTTCTTCTGTGAAGCATGCATACAATCCAGTAGCACATTCATCCACACATAGATCATTGATTGAGACATGTTTTGGTCATCTACCAGGGGATCCCTTAGACATGATATTTGGGAAATATGAGGATGGAAATGGATGAGATGATAGGGACAAAGCATGGAAGTTTATTCAGCAGATATAGGTGATTCATCAGGCAGTACTAGAGCAGTTGGAGAAGAGTCAGGCTCGGTATAAAGCTCGACATGATAAGCACCAAGTTGACCATCATTTTCAAGTTGGGAACAAGGTATGGCTCCACCTCAGCAAGGATAGAATGACGGGAGAATGGAAGAAATTGATACCCATTCAATATGGTCCCTTCACCATATTGGTAAAGATTGGAGACAATGATTTTTGTCTTGACTTGCCCGCTTATATGTAAATGTACTTAGTAGTAGATGTTGAAAACATAAAGCTTTATGAACCTCTATTGATTATGGATACCAAAGAGGTTGCACAGATTCCTACAGTGGATGATTTTGCACCAGAGTATCTAGACAAGTTGCTCGAAGATATCATTCTCGAAAGAAAAACTATAACTTCATGATGAGGAGATACAGAGTACATTCGTGTTGGCTTTGATGGAATGCATCTCAATAAAGCTCGATGGATGGAGAAAGAGAAAGTGAAGGAGAAACTTCCTCACTTTCCAATTGATTGAAAAGGCTTTTGGCGGTCCAAAAGCTCTTAGTGGGGAGGATTGATCGAGGTGGATCTCTAAAAAGTACCAATGGCATGGTAAGAAGGCTCAAAACTCAAAGTGGAAGAAACTGCATAAACTTAGCATCAAATTGAATTGCTCATCATCCTGATTCCAACGGTGTGAACGACACTCAAATTCGAGTTCATATGAAGAAGTCAGAGCAAGTCAAAGGTCACGTTTGACTTGGACAAGTAGCAGGAGGAAGTGACATGGAAAAAATATCAGCAAATGGGGAAGTGCCAAGTGGTAGGCTGCCATTGGTCCCACATATCATTGATCACAGACGGAAGAGGTCACGGCTTAAGAAAATCGGCCCCCAGCACTACCGAGTTGTGATGCAATAAATCATAATTGCAAATCGCAAGGAGGGGAAGAGTTAAAGAATCGGCCGTGGGAGCAAGCTAGGTTGCGATGCAATATATCGCAATTGCAGAGTCACGTTGAGATTTGAAATATTGCAATCGCAGTTTGCAAAGGGAAGGAGTCACATAGGGTACCAACCTTTGGTTCTCGCCAATTTCAATTTGTGGTGAGCCTTCCGGACCCAATATATTATGTATTGTGTTTGATGGCCCATTAGGTCTACTATTATAGCAGGCCTCTTTCTGTTAAGGCTTGGTTCTATCCACTAATTGCAATTTGTGATTATTGGGAATGGGTCCCCTGGGGTCATTTTTGGGACTAAAAGCCTAAGTCTGGGGTAGATAGCCCGAATTTTTTATAAAGGAATGTAAAGTCTCCACATTTTGTGGTCGCAGAGGATGAAGATATCAAGATTCAAAAAAGGTTTCTGCCCTTAGTTTATATAGCTTGTGTCGGCTTTAGGGATCTGCCCGACTGTCCGCAGACCATGGGATTGTATAAAAAGGGATTCTTAGAAGAGTCTAGGAGGGGGGAAGTAGAGTTCTAAGTAAGCTTGAGTTCTTTATGACTCTGTGAAGAGCTAAGAGTTAGAGTCTTAGTGTAGGAACAGGTTCTGTAGCTGAGTGCATAGAGGCCTAGGGTAGAAGTCCACAACTGAGTGCAAAGACCCCTGGAGCTATTTCTGTAGGGAAAATAGAGTCTGTATTGGAAATCTAAAAAATCAATAAAGAGAAGCATTCTAAAATTACTGTATTTTGCCTCTGTGGATTACATGTTATTATATTATGTTAAGTTCTGGGTTTATGTTATCATTTTAATTTGATGCGTGAATATATATGTTTCCATCTAATATACGAATGCAAATAAGGATATATGTTTACGCGAAGATAATCTTAATTGCATGGTGAAATTGACAAACACTTAAGATAATTCAGGAAATTATACAATAACACAGTAACAAAGGCACGTAAGTGCTTAAGTCACTGGTTAGGGTTGTGCGAATGACGATCGTATACCTTCGCAGAGGTTCTAAGAGATGGAACAGAAAGTACATTGATAAGCCCTAAAGGCTTATCAATCTACATGAAGGAAGGGTTTAAGGTATAAAACTGACATCACAACCATCTCAGGGTGTGGAAACATGGTTCCTGCATCCCCCCATACTGCTTTGAGTGAGACTTCAATCCGCGCTTCGCGGACTGATTCTGAAAGGGACAATAGTGTAGGGATTTGCTTAGCTGACTAACATTGAACTTGGGTCAAGGCCCATCAAGCCAACAATTTTTGTTGTTTTCCTCCCCAATGAAAGGCCTGCTTCACACTTGTCAATGCATGTAAGGGGGATGTGATAACAGAGAAGTTCACAATGAACCTTCTCCAATAATGTACCGCACCCAAAAAGCTTCAGACCTCTGTAACATTTGTGGGCTCAGACCACTTCATAATCACATCTACTTTAGAGGGATCTATTTTCAATTGCCTATTACTGACTATGTGACCTAAATAAATTAGAGAGGTCTTCCCAAACTCACACTTTGACAGTTTTACATACAAATTTTCTTTTTTCATAACATCAAGCACTTTCTTCACACGACATACATGTTCATCCCATGTCATACTATAAACAAGAATATCATCTAGTTATACAAGCAAAAAATTATCAAGAAAATTCCTAAAATAGATCATTCATTACCCTCATAAACGTAGTTGGAGCATTGCACAATCCAAATGGCATCACCATCCATTTGAACAACCCCTGCTTGGTTTTGAATGTAGTCTTCCAAATGTCTTGTTTGCAACTCTAACCTGGTAATATCCACTACACAAATCCAGTTTTCTAAAATAGACAACATTTTTCAATTGATCTAATAATTCATTAATGTGAGGGAGAGGGTATCGATTCTTAACTGTAATTTTTTTTAGCGCCCTGCAGTCTACGCACATTCTCCATGTGTCATATTTCTTTGGCATCAACATAATCAGTGAGCCACATGGAGAAGAACTTGGTCCGATGACCCCTTGACTTAGCAATTCTTGCACCTATTTCTTAATCTCCTCCATCTCGATAGAAGTCATCATGTACATGCCAATATTTGGTAAAGGGGCATCCTATTGTAAATGGATCTCATGTTGGATTTCCCATTTTGGGGGCAATCCTCTCGGTTCCTGAAACAATCCATCATAGTTAGAAACAATTTCAAACAATTCTTTCTTGTGATCAGGATCATTACCATGAGTAGGCACCCTTTACTAGAATCACCCAGTCATTTAATTTGTCCTGCACTTACAAGGCTAGCACTAACTTTTGTATGATGAGCTTTCATTATATATTCTACCTCATCCTTCGTGAGGTGGTATTTATTTTCATGCCAAAAGAAAACAATATTTATGTCATATAGATACGAGCTTCCTAAGATAATTCCACAGATATCCAAAGGTACAATATCTAACTCTACCTCATCAACTAATTTGGAAGCAATAACAAATCTAGCCCTGCACCCCTTGGTTACTTGTATTTTTCTTTATCGCTTACCCAACCAAGCGAGTATGGACTCGGATGAGGCTTAGTTGCAAGACCTAAATTTTTCACTAAGGACTCTAAGAAAAAATTTGCTTGGGAACCTGAATCGAGCAAAGTTTCCACCTTTGTATGTTTTATAATAACCCTAATGTGGGATAATTCAATTCTCTTTTGCTCATTACTTATAGGCTCATTCAAATAACTAGTACTTGCAATTGAATCAGAATTATTATTAACATAAAGAGTACCTCTTTCACCCACGGCTATCATCAATGTCTCATCACCGGAGTCTGATCCCAGGTCCTACTACATTGTTTCCACTATCTTTTGCTTGCCCTTTCTACTGAATCTCTTTGGTCTTAGCTCCAGATGTAGCTTCCAACAGTGGTCCTTGTCATGACCTTCTCTCTTGTAATCTGTTCAAGATTGCGTTTCTCCATCCCCTTTATTGGTTGCAACAGTTTTCTTATCCTTCCCATTGCCTTTCTTCTGGAATTTACCATGTTGAGGGTTGAACGATGTTTTCTTAGTTTGATCATCTCTGTCATTCTTGCCTCAGCTTTGAATATGATTGGCCTTTATGTTGGCCACATCAATTATAGTAAGCTCGAACAATAGGAGTGAGTGTCTTATGTAACTATGTAGCACACCAACATACTTAGTTATAGTCTCAAGAGAATCTAATGAGATACCCAAATTCAATGCTTGTTTCTGAAATTCTTCAGTGAAGCTTTGCACATTTTGGCCTTTACCTTGCCTTAGATATTTCCATTCCATTAGTGCCCTTTTTCTATAACCCAAAGGGTAAAATTGGTCTTTCAATGCATAAATAAAATTGGACCAAGAGGAAAGAAGGTTCCCTTCTAAAACTTTCTTTCCCACCAAATGAGAGCAATGCCACTCAGCCGAAGAGATGCCAACTGAACCTTTGACTCATATTCTTTGATATGTTGGTTCGACAGTAAACCTCTATTTGTCTTATCCAATTATTAAGTTTTCTTGCACTACACTCTCCATTATACATGGGCAGGTCAAATTTTACATCTAACTCGAAGAATGGTTTCTTAGATGTATGTTTCGAATCACGATTACAGTGATGAGAAATATCACTTGAAGAAGGAGAGGGAGGATTCTCTTATCCACCACCTTCATGATTCGTTGATCCATTTTCATCGACATATTTCTTCTCATTCCCAAGTGCCTTATCATACTCTAAAAACAACTTGTCCACTTTCTCTTCTATAATGTAGAATACCTTGCGGAAATTATGTTCCTCTTCCCAACGAGCTTCTTCATTTTCCATGTTTCTTCTTCATTGTGCATGTCCTGCTTCAAGATCAAAGGGCTGAAGCATTCCTTCGCCTTTTCGCAGCTTTATCCGGGTTAGCATACATTCATGCAATTCGCATCGATAAAGACCTACTCTGATACCAAACTTGATCCAAGATATTTTACTTATAGATGCATCAGAATTACATGAAATAAAGCGTATTAACCATGGAACTTAGAAGCACATAAAACAATGTGGAAATAACATGATAAGTAAGAAACCATGACACAAATATTTGATTACGAAGTTCGTCCAATTTGGACTACGGCTCCGGGCCTTGCTCAATAGTGGGGAGGCCTTCTTTCACTAAGTGGCATAAAAGAGATAAAAGTACAATCAACATTCATTTACAATACTTATTACTCCAAGCTGGAAGATGGACGAAGAATGGAGAGCCCAGCTTCAGAAACATATAGTACCACCGAAATCCTAACGAAAAATCATGCAAAAGCACCTATCCTAACACCCAATTCAGATAATCGGGTTTTTTGCACCCTCTTGGAATCTCCCTGCTACTCAAGGCGAGGTTTCGGCCCTTACTACCAAGTCAGGTTACTTTTGCGTACAATGTTCTAAACTATCGGCCATTCTCCTCCCATTTCCCTATGCGTACCATCCATTATATAATACTAATCTACCAACTCCTCAATTTCCATGCAGTTCCAAACAGATGACAAGTTTTAGCAAGTGATGTTTCCAACAAAGATTCTCCCCGGGCTGAAAATAGAACAGAGGTAACAAAATCTGTTTAAACATAGAAAAACCATTTTAACACTATTTTCACATGAATCGGCATATTCCTTGAATCTTGACGGATTTATCGGTGCTGATAACCCATCAGCACAAAGATCACAAATTGTAATCGGTGTTTCAATCGGTGGACAAACCCAAGCCTTTACAACAATCACTCTGCGATAACAGCGAACCCGGTGGGCTATTAAACACAATACATAATATATCAGGTTTGGAAGCCTCATCGCAAATCGCAATCGGCAAGAACTGAAGGTTGGTATCCTATGCAACTCCTTCCCTTTACAAACTGAGATTGTGATATCGCAAATCGCAACCTGACTCTGTGATTGTGATATATCGTATCGCAACCTAGCTTGCTCTGAGGGCCAATTCTTTAACTCTTCCCCTCGTTGCGATATGCAATTGCGATTTGTTACATCGCAAATCGATAGTGCATGGGGCCAATTTTCTTAAGCCACGACCTCTTCCTTCTATGATCTGCGATATGTAGGACCAATGTTGTCCTGCCACTTAGCACTTCCCCCATTCGCTAGAGTTTTTCCACGTCAATTCCACCTACCACCTGTCCAACTCAAACTTGACCTTTTACTTGCTCTGACTCCTTCATATGAACTCAGATTTGAGTGGCATTCACACCATTGGAATCAGGATGATGAACCTTCTTACCATGCCACTGGTACTTTTTATAGATCCACCTGAATTAGTGATAGATAGATATATTGGAGAAAGAGAGTGTATGTTTTGGAGGTGATATAGAGATACAAAGAGAGATAGAGATATATATGGAAGGTGAAGAGAGAGAAGAAGAGAGAAATGGAGAGAGGGAGGGAGGGATAGAGAGATTGATAGATATGGAGTGAGAGAGCGTGTGTTTTTTGGGGGTTAGATAGAGAGACAAAGAAGGAGAGATGGAGGGGGGAGAGAAGGAAGAAGATTTCTTGCACTAGATGCATTGATTTAAGTGTAGATGGTGATTTCTAATATTATTTGATTGCTTGCACTAGATACATTGATTTAAGTGTAGATGGTGATTTCTAATCCTATTTGATTGCTTGCACTAGATGTATTTATTTTAATGTATATTATTTCTAATCCTATTTAATTGCTTCCATTAAATGCATTGATTTCAATGTAGATAGTGATTTATAATCATATTTGATTGCTTGCACTAGATGCATTAATTTCAATGTAGATGTTCATTTCTAATTATATTTGATTGCTTGCACTAGATGCATTGATTTAAATGTAGATGATTTCTAAACCTATTTGATTGCTTGCAGTAAATGCATTGATTTCGGTGTAGATGGTGATTTCTAATCCTATTTGATTGATTGCACTAGATACATTGATTTCAATGTAGATGTTGGTTTCTAATCCTATTTGCTTACTTGCACTAGATGCATTGATTTGAGTGTAGATGTTTATTTCTAATCCTATTTGATTACTTTCATTAGATGCATTGATTTCAGTGTAGATGTGTTGTCTAATATTATTTCATTTCTTGCATTAGATGCATTGGTTTCAATGTAGATGTTGATTTATGATTTCATGTAATTGGATGTATGATGGTACATTAATTTTAAAGTGATTGGATTAACAATGTGCATTGATTTTAGTGTACACAAAAAAGAATTATTGACAATGTAAAGTTATTTGTGTTATAGTAATTCAACCTATTGATATTGGAGAGCAAGAGAGACAAGGTATGACATTTAATACAACAGATCAAGCTAAATATTTAAATGGTTTACGATTTCAACTATCATTTTCATATAATCGATATGAAAAGATGACAAAAGTAACAAGGGTGACAATAAAATTAGTAGAAGAAAATAGTTTGAGATTTATCACAATGAAGACTATTTGTAATTGACCACATTCTTATCATTCACATTTTCTATCATTCAACACTATTATATTGTCACTTTGCATTCAAAATGTTTACTTCATCATTAAAGTTATTAATAATATTTATCATCTCAACAAATTGAGGTAACCAAGAAAATTTAAAATTAAAATGAATATATAAATCTCAAAAATATTTAGCATATTTAAAATGATTATATTAATATTAAATGTATTAACATATTATTGATAAAATTAATCATATGTTCAATAGATTTTCCTTGGCTGCACACGAATGAAAACAACCTAGATCCATCTTAACTCTAGATCTATCAAGTGCTGAGAGGGATCAAATCTCTCAAGGTGAAAACCTTTCCTCAAGTTTTGTACCAAACAAAGGGGTTTTCACCTAGGGAGACTTGAGAAATGGCAACAAGAAATTCCAATTTAATTTTTCCTTGAATTACACTGAGAATTAAAATCAAATTTTATTCTCATAACAACTTGTAAATAGTTAATTAAGTTTAATTAACTTAATTAGCTTAGGAATTTCAAGTTGGAAGTCTTTATGAAGTCATGTATATGTTCTCCCCATATTTTAGGGGTCCAGTATGAGTTAATTGCGAGTTGTAATTAGATAAATCAGTTTACTGAGTTAATTTCAGTTAAATTACTTCCAAACTGTTTGTGGAACTAATAGAGAGTTAACAGTCAGTTGGTGCACTAATGCACTCACTAGTGCTACTCTAGTTAACTGAAGACCCCCTCATCAGAAACTCATGCATGTTGATTCTGAGAAATATCTAGTTGAGGCTAGAGTGGAGGGACAATGTACTATGAGTTGTATGATTTACTGAGTTGTATAGATTATGCATGCAATCAGGAACTGAACCTAGTGTGAATTGCGCAATTTTGGATGCATTGGATTCCCATTAATATTGGCTATTCAGCCATAGGAATTTCACAAGGAAATGGGGGATTGGAGAGCTGAAAATTTGGCTAAGTGTTGGCCAAGATCTTGCTTGTGAGCAGGGGATTGATTATACTAAGTGTTGGATGCATTGGATTCCCATTAATATGGGCTATTCAGCCATAGGAATTTCACAAGGAAATGGGGGATTGGAGAGCTAAAAAATTGGCTAATTGTTGGCCAAGATCTTGCTTGTGAGCAGAGGATTGATCATACTAAGAGTTGGGATTGTTCTTATGAGAACAAACATTGTATTATAATCTTGGATTTCTAATTTAATGCAATACAAATAGTGGGTGTTTTCAGTTGAGGCTTTCCCCGGATACTTATTGTGTTATGTGCCATTGATTTGTCTTCCTCTTGCTATTATTGTTTTCATCGATCTATTGCCTTCCACTGGTTGATAGTAGAAGTAGATTCTTGTCCTATTCGTTAGTAAATTGCATGAGCTTGTGAATCTATAGGATTTTCTACATCGTATCGGAGCTAAGAACAATATACTAGAGGATATTTCAAAGTTTTGAGTTTTAGGTTACAAGTGAAATTCAAATTTTCAATACATACTTCAGGATCGCAAGATGGCATTCTAAGATTTGCGGCTCGAGTATGCCTTTCAAGGAAGCTCAAATTTTATAGCCTAGAGAACAAAATGGAGGCTGTGCTAGAGGATAATGGCTTGAAGGAATTCGTTGAACAAGAAATTCCTAAGCCAACAACATCAAGTGAACAAAATTTAGTCGAATGGAAGAAGTGTGTGGCTACATCAAGTCAGATAATCCTTGAGGGAGTTTGAGACCACATTGTCTCGAGTCTCCATGGCAAGGAAACTCCATATGCTATGCGGAAAACATTGACGAACTTGTATCAAAACAACATGACCAAAGGAAATTGGCACCGAAGGACAAACTTCGAAAAATCAAAATGGGGAAACGCAAGACTATTTCAAAATACTTGAACAAGTTCACTCAATGTCATGATGAACTTGTAAGTGTTGGAATCACGGTTGCCAAGGAAGATATGGTCAGTCTTGCTCTTCTAGGACTCCCAAAAATGTGGCATAGTTATCAAGACTCTGTCAATGGTCGAGAGAAGCTGTCAGATTGGGAATGATTGTGGTCGAATTTTATGGATGAGGAGATCAGGAGGAACACTAGGGATGGCTCTTCATCAAATACTGATGATGAAGAGAACTATGCCTTAGCGATTAAGGCAAATAAGGGTAAAGGGAAAGATTCCCATTCTAAATCGGATTCTTATCATGGAGGTAAGAAGAAAGACATGATGAAAGTTAAGTTCTTTCATTGTCATGAGTTGGGCCATTTTGCTACAAATTTTCCACTCAAGAAGTCCAAGAAGAAGTCCTCAAGAGGAGCAGTAGGTGAGGCTTTAGCCTCTCAATTCAATTTTTTTTTTTACCTCATTGCATGCATGGTTTCATCAATGATGGGAAGTGTATGGTACTATTATCAGGCCAAAAATGTACCGCCAATGACTGAGGGGTCTCCCCAGTGTGAAGTCCCAATTAGACCTCACGTCGTTTGGGATAGGAGCCCCATCTAGTATGTGGGCCCAGCTACCACCATGAATGTATTTTGCTCTTGGTTATCAGATGAGAAGGTGCCAGAGTGGGGCAGGAATGAATTTCTCGAGTAGTGAAACAAAATCAGACCAAGATTGACAAATTGCAGAAAGAGGTTTAAACAAGTCACAACAACTGTAAGAAGAGATGAACGATGAGGACGATTAGTTAGCTAAAACCCCATCAGACATAATAAACAATAACATGTCAGATGTCAATTGCGAAGTAGTTCACAATAGATCACCGACATGGCAAGGAAAAAGTAAACACAGATTCTAAAGTGAAACATACATGCAACCACTATGTATCAGTACATAACATCTCACGAATATGAAAGCACTCATATAGATATTGTGAGGTACCAGACAGCTAATACAACCAACATGAGTTAGCATGGGAATCAGTGTAAAGGGAAAAAGAAAACATCTTATTAATATGGCTGCAACTTCAAATACATATCATGCAACTAGTCAATACCCAGTAGTGGAACATGGACTGTTCATACCATCGCCCGGTGTCAAAACCCTAGCCCTACTGTAAACCCACTCTCCTAGATACCAAGAGATGAGTGGCATTAGCTCTCAAGTATCAATCAACTATCTTTATTTCCCTCAACTCAAGTGCTAAAGTCCTCAATAAGTGAGGGATGAGGGCACATTTATAGAGGTCAACTGACCATCCACCTATCGTGACCTTTGGCCTTCCCTCGTGCCCTTTAGGCTACCTTCATGCCTCTTGAGCTTCCTCACTACTCTCTCATGCCTACTGCTTACTACAAGCTTAATTTCTCTCAGCTTAACTACCGGCATCAGAGGAGAACATTTACATATTGATAGAAGAGAAAATGTGAGGAGAATAAAAGAGGGTTTCTAGAAACCCTAATGTTGTTGCACAACCAAGATGACCTACTAAACCGAGTTGTGATGCATTTGTTGTGTTGAATGTTGACATGCCTACTATTTTTCCTGTCATCATGGGTGACACAGTGCTTTGAGCATCTACATGGATTCACCTAGCTTGTTTTTCGACACCCTTAATCGCACAATTTATTATAAAAAATCTAGCTTTCTCCATGTAAAAATTCCCAATGCAAACAAATGTCATTGGTCATACATACTTTTTAACAAGGAATGATCTAAAACATAAGTAATTGCTTGAAAGAAAACACTACTTGGGACCCTCGTATAGTCCCCTTCCATGTAATGTTGTCGTCGAAACAAGTGGCCTTTGCAGGTTTTTCTAAGCTTCCTCGATCATGTCATCATCCATAGATCTGTTATTATCCTTAGAACAAGTGTCGAATGTAGCCTCGTAGTGTTGCAATGTAAAAAGGAATAGTGCTTTTAAAATTGGATGACGTTTTGCCATGTCTTTGGAAACTAAATTAAGAAACTCTTTCACAACATCTACCCTGCAGCACATACAACCATTGATTAATCATCAATATAAGTTTACTTTAATAAAACAAATAGCAAATATTATAAATAATAAAAGGCAAAAATATATGGCCCTCGCATACTATTATCAAGATGGCTCGACCTTCCAACATTCTTTTTATCACCCGTTTAATATGTTTCTTGGGATGTATCCCAATGCATTTTTTGATACTGTATGTTTGTCGATGTATAATCCAATCCTTTGGATCAATTAATTAGGCATTGATAATAGTGCGTTCCTCCTGCTTTCATTATCTTGCATTATGAAGAAAACATATTTTATGGGCAAGGAGCTAGATATGTTTTCCTTAGGTCGCAAATCTGGTGAGGTTGCACAGTCACCATTTAATGGATGGCATGATTCTGATGGCTTGTCATGCCTACAATTCTACGATTTCTTCTAGGAGACATTTAAAGGTCGATTGGATAGTCGTAGCCTAAGAGGAGTCGCATCAACCTTTAATTGCTTTAGGAGCGATTTGGTGACCTGGCGACTGGGAGAGGTCGCAAGGTCACTTTTGAGGGAAGTCGCATTTTGTAGCAGCTTTCATTGAGGCTCAAAGCATGACCTCGTGACCTGTACAAGAGTGCGACTTACTGGAAATTGCATAGTCAGACTAAATTTAAATTCGCATCTTTCATTGCTTTCACTGGGGCATAAAATGCGAACTCACGACCTATGATGGAGCGCGACTTCTTGAAGGTCACATGGTCCTAGCACAGGGTTAGCCACACTCCCTAGAGGCTCGTCTGAGGTGTTGAAGTGTGACCCAGTGACTGGGGTGGGAGTGCGAATTTATGGAAGTGGCGCAGTCGAATTGGAAAGTTGGTCACACCCTTGGATGGTTCGATAGAAGATGGGTTGTGATCAGGTGACCTAAAGAGATGCAACCGAGGTGGAAGTTGCACATGGAAGGTGCAATCCAATGAAGGTCACGCTCAAAGGAGTCGCAAGTCAAATAATAGGCGCATTGCATTTTTGGGCATACCTCTGGGGTCCTCCACTACGATTACACGACCGGTAGGTGTTCTGATCACACAAAATAAAAAGGAGGAGGGTCGTCCAAAGTTCTATCCGACATGCAGATTCACTGCGGGACCATTTGAAGATAGCTTCCAAGAAATCATTGATCGAGAAACTTTACAATTGTAAATTTCCTGTTGCTCTTGCTAGTACCAGCGGAGACCTCACAACACTAGCTATAGTTGGTGTGATCCTCCACCATGAGCATGATAACACAATGATTGCACTACTGGTATACAATGATCGAGACCTCATAGCAACGTGTTTTGTGTCGACAACGCAAGCACCCATTTTATTAAATGAATATCACTCCAGTGTTTAATCGCTGGTGCCTTTCGACGAAATACTAACTATCCACAATCCTTCTAGTAAATGACTTTGTGTCGCATGCCTTACGCAGGCTACTCTAGCCTGTATCTCTATATGCATTGCTTTGACGCCTGGTTACTATCCAGGAGACACATTGAATATTTCCAATTTGAAACCTTAGGCTACTTTTAAGATTGTGTTACCATGGGGCTATACTACACCTAAAACAATTTTGACTCCTTACTAGGGATCTTCAGTGTGTTGTTGCCTGGAGATTTGTTCTGTCGCCTGGAGGCGTGCCTTGTAGCAATAGTCTGCATGTCGACAAGAATTTGCATATTGCTTAAGGGAAAGGTTGAAATGTTCCCTTGTCTACCCACGAAGAATCTGATGCATTGCAGAACCTTCTTATAAGTGACGTGAAACAAACTTTAATGCAAATTTTGAACCTGGAAGGAGGTGAAGGACCCTTGAAAAGGAAACTCATCACGAATTATTCTTCATTGTTGGAGGGGAAATATCTCAGTCTAAAAATATAGAAATGAATGTGTCCCATTCACATTCTGAATCAGAATTGGAGCCCTCGAGGATGGCATTGGATCTATATTTGGATTTTGTGGGTAAGGTTGATGTGCTTCTCACTCCAGATCATATTTCATGGACGACCATAGGAAATTTCAATGCCTCCTTAGTAACATTTTCCCTTTCTTTATTTCTTCAGAAATCACAAAGTAATATCAGAATACAAGAAAACTAATGTGTCAATAAGAAAATCGTGCTTCCTATTCATTTTTTAGTCAAGCCTCTACCATCGTATATCCATGTCATGGACTGATGAATGTTACTTCTTCCATGGAAAAATTGTTATTCCTTATGTTTTCATGAAACTCTTCCCCATATGGTATCTTCCTAATACATGGTTTAATGCCATCATGTATCGTCTGTCCAAGACTGCTCTGTTTAAATTCCTGCTGCATACCCATGTTTCCTTCACCTTATTTCCTATGATGAGCATATAATACCCCTTGTGCTCCATGCATCACTTTAGGATGGGTGCTAGCTTTATTTTGGCCACTATTCCCTTAAAACATAAAATCATCCACCATGTCGTGTATCAAGAATATGCCTTGTCCTATGACACGTTGTCCTTAACAAAGCCTCATGAAGTCAACATTTATATCATTAGAAATTTTTTTCTCCATAAGTGGCCCTGCAAAGAACATGGGATAAATAATTAAAACCATGAAAATAATTTCATCTAGAGGTGATAGTAAAATTGAAACTAAATTATACGATTAAAACAAGAGATGCTCGAATATGAAAATCAACACAACATTTAGGCACCTTAATAGACTTATGAATTGAAAACAATTTATGTGATGCCAAAAGCAATGATGTAGTTATAGATTCAAGGGCGTCAAGTAAGATGTTGATCTGAGGAATCTTAATTTCCTCGAGGGGACGAGGACCAAGGAAAACCAAGGTTAAGAGTAGTATATAATATTTGCAAGGAATGCACATGTTGAGATGAAGGATCTACCAAGGATCTGAGGAAAATGTGATGTTGTGACTCCCACGATGATGCCCTGGGTGTCGATTGGAGCACACTCCTAAAGGCGTGCAGATATGGTGCCAACAGGGAGGGGATCACTCTTCTAACCATCTAGGATTTCTCTCAAACCCTAATATTTTCACTCTTATGGGAAGCCACCTTGAATGCATGCCTCTTCGAATATAGGACACATGCTAATAACAATTCATATCAGGTGAAGCTTAGTTCCGAAATCATGAGTGACTTTTGGTGCATCAATAAGTCATTAACCTTTGAAACCCTAATGCGATCCTATGGCATACGTCTAAGATAAAACATGAAGCATGAATGCGATGTATGAAACATGTGTGGGCGTACCAAAGGAATTGGATAGGCAAGGTCGCTAGGAGAGCAACCAGTTGGGGCTCTATCAAAAAAACCCTAAAAGCTCGAGGTGAGTAGTGGGGTACCCAAAATTTTGAATATGCCCAAAAATTTGGGTGGTGTTGTAGCAGCTACAACAATTGGCGAACCACTGATAGAATCCAGTATCTCTGTCAGCACCCTTGTAGTAGTCCAAGTGCAAATAATGATGCAAGGGAATATTGAACAAATGCTATGGCCACCTCTTGCATGGCCACGACCTTTGTAGATATGCCTTCCCTCATGCCTCAACTAGGTATTTCCAATTAGTAAACACCCCATTAACATTTCACACATGCCGATAGTTGATGATGATGCAAAGAACAGGGTGGAGGGCTTATTTTATTCAGAATTTTAAAAGTGAGTTCCTAGTGTTTCTCCACTGCCAGCAAGCCTCGATAGTGTCTTGGTGGAGTCACTTCAAGAAATCACAAACATTGCTCCGCTGCCAGCGAGCGAGTCTTTCCATTACCTCTCTGCACAGGAAGCCTTTCTCAATCCTTTACCCTCTATTTGGTTTCATTTTATTTTTCATGTGCATTTACACTTATTTCAGGGCGTTCATTGCGCTAGGGTGGATGAGGGATCCCGACTTATTTTACAGGAAAGAGAGGTTGTTTCTTGTTTAAAAAAAACTAAGAGATATCTTGATTTAGGTTTTCCCTCATGCCAAGCTTCCACATCTCATTTCCCATCTACAAGTGAACAAAACACAAGTTATCGAAATAATAAACACCATGTTGAGAACGAGCTTCAAGTTATGGGTATAGGTCATTTAAATTTATTAGGGTGCCCTATGATAAATTTGTTCTTGTCCTCCCTGATAATACATTAGACTCATTGGAGAGATATTCAGGATGCAACTTTGATGATTGGCTCTAAAAGAGGCTACCCATTGGCATAACCATCACAACTTCACACAATCACAGGGCTAGGTTTTTTAGTTCTATGGCTAGGTGACCAAGCAACTCTCCTAGGGTTTACAAACCAGTGTGAGGAGATTGAAGCAATGCACTTGGAGTAAGAGAAAAAGGAGTGAGAAATCAATTCATGGCACCACGGGTTTGGAATATTTAGGTTCATGAAGGCTCATGTAGTGACATGCAACATAGGTGAAATTTCCAGGTTAGGTCCAAGGTGAATGTGTGCCAAGCGAGAAGGCAAGTGTATGATGAAATGCAGTAGACGCGGTGAATGACGCAATGTAATGATATGTGCAGAGGAGATCGACCAATTGCAATTACAGCACTAATGCAATGCATATGTAGATATTTCATGAATGTTATTCAATAAAAAACAAATGCAAGGACATGAGTGCAAAAGAAACGAGTGGGAACTAACTACCTACAGTAAAGAAAATGAAGCCTAACAAATTTAAATCATACAGCAAATTCCAATTAGCCAACTAATAAGCAAAACTAAAACCTAACTAGTCTAAAATGCTAGATCCTAATTTAACCAAAGCATAGGCTGGGTAATGTGAAATCAAACTTCAAATGCAGCCACCGTAGTCGTTCTCAACCTGCAAAAACAAATATGACAACAATTAGAATTTGTGGAAAGAGTTGTGAAAAACATAACATGTTTACCTGTAAAGCATGCACAATAGCAAGAACATCTCGTCCACCTACAGGGAAATGTGTCAAAGAATACCTTTCAAGGCGAACTACAACCCAATCCTGGTAAACCAAACCAGAAGCATGAAATTTATAGTCATCTAGACATAACATACATCAGTTTATGCTTAACCCTAAATCCTGTGCAAGTAAGGTAAGATGTTGCCAGCAAGTAAAGGAATCTACCAGATTGATCTAATCAATGACCCTATCATGATGTAGAGGATGATCAACTTGATAACCTTTAAAATAGGGGCCCCTGTTGGGTGTAACTGAGATCCCTGAGGATTCAAACACAGAAACCCTAATTTCAAAAACCTTACTTTGAAATTGTTCATGGACTTTGTCAAGGACATGAGGACCTGACATAACCATCAACGGAAGCTGAAATGCCTCATCATCCTGGTCAACCTCTGAACCTTCAAATGACATGCCATCTAATATTGGTAGCTTCGCAAGATTAATATGTGAGTGCATATGGTTATCGTTGGTTGTGACTAGACAACTACCAGTGAAAATATTTTGGATTGGATCCATTGACTGAATATTCAAAGAATGGTAGCTCAACAAATGAGATTCTTTAGATTCCAGAGAATGAACTGAATTAACCGCTAGAGTATCAGGCAAAGGGGAGATTAGGTGATTGGCACCCTCCCATATAGGAGATTGTAAGGTATCATTTGATTGTGTATGTTGACAGACTGTATTGGTTGGGAGACAATAAAAAATATTCGAGACAATGGCCAAAGCACTCCATTCAGCAAAAAAATTAGGATATAGAGGTTGATCTACATCAGTTGAAAGGTGATGGAAATATTTGCTTAGAGAGATTGTTGGGCCTAAAATGCGGATGCGAATTAGAGTTTAATTTAATGTCAACCCGGGAAGGTAAACTTAGAAGTGCCTGTCTAATATATATAGATCTAGAAAGATTTCTAATTCATTTATGTAATATATGAGGAAAGAGGCTCCTAACTTAGGAGAATGAGGTTGTCCTTCCCTACAATACTACTTTCATGAAGATAGATCTAAGAGCACTAATTAACAATGGCTTATGATGCAAAAGATGTAAAAGAAGAGGCTCCTAACTAAGGAGGTCCAAATTGTCCTTCTTCACAATCCTACTATATCACAATCACCATTGCTTCAAACCAGAAATGCATAAATAAATTCAAATGAGAAGTGGAGAATGAAATTCAGTTTTAGTTCAAGATCAAATAGAAGGGGAATTTAACTTAAATTCCTTTGTGTCCCTTCATATGTAGATTAGAATTAAACCAATATTCATTCAGAAATCATCACACATCTAAATACATTTGAAACATAAATTAAATTATACCTAAAATAAGCATGCAAGTGAGGCCATGGGGGCCCTCCATAACTCCACAAGCACACCACTTCAAAAGGGACTCAAATGTAGAAGCAACAAAATCAAAGTATGAGTCTTTGTTTCAAAATCTCCATCATGATGTACAAACCAGCTTTCTAAGATTACAAATGAAGATTCTAAGATTCTAAGATTACAAGATTACAAATGAAGGAGATTGTACTCCTATTTATACAATGGAATGGGATAACAAACTCATAATGATGATCCACTAATCTCTCTTTTAGTTCCATACATCTCTCAACCATATAGACACATAATCCCCTTTTGTCCTTGATCTTCTCCATGAGGTTTATCTTCTCGAATTCGAATTTGATCCTTCAAGGCCACATAAAGGTGTCTTGGAAGCTTCCTTAGAACCTACACATGTCACAAAAACAACCCACTTTCCATATATAAAGTAAAATATATTATTTTCTAATATTTAATCAAGAATTTCTTTCAAAATGCTTAAAAATAAATAATATTTGGAAAATATAAATGAGACCCATTAATGGTGAATAGTAGGGAAAATGGAGTGACAAGGTGGTGAATAGTGAGTGATATAATGGAAGCATAGGTGAAAAATGTATGGTAATGAGTGAGTTTTGTATGACATTTTGAAGCCCAATAGAGACATTGCTCGAATCAGAGGGTTTCCAAGACGAGCTCACATCCAACGAGAAAATGTTGAGTGGAGCGTGATGTGCAGAAACCCTAATTCGACTTGGTTTAGGGGTCTCATCATGAATGTGAGAACTTAACATAACCATCAGTGAAAGATGAAGTGCCTCAACTTCCTGATGAGTCCCTAAACTTTCGAAAGGTGGGTCACCAAATTCTGGGGGCTCCGTAGGATCAACAGCCGGATAAGTAGGAAAATCACCAGAGGCATGAGTGAATATATTTCCAGAAAAATGAGGATTGCTAAAAAAGGGATCAATGAGAGACCCATATTGAGCTGGGCCAAATGCATGGCTCTCTTCTTCACCTGTTAAAAATTGCGAGTGACAAAGGTCAGGCATAAGGGGTTCAACATCTGCATCCCTTGACCATGAAACCTCACCCTCATGTACATGATTGCAATCAACGTGAGAAAGATAAAGGTGTAAATAATCTCAAGGAGTTGTTGGTGTGGTAGACCCATGAACTAAATTAGGGTAAAATGGATGCACAGGGTCAGATGAAGGAGCACTGATCAGATCGAGACTCACATCTTTCCTGTTTATGTTTGCCAAAGAGGAAGATGGATTTACAAGCCTGATATGCTCTATGGATTTGATAAGATAGTAAACATTACTTGAGACAAGACCAAAGCCATCACGCATAGGTGAATGAGATCCCGAGATATAATGTGATGTATGTTGAATGGACTCGATCAAAAGAGATGCTATGTGATTTTCATTTTCAAGACCAAAAGAATGTATGAGGGATTTAGAGGTAAGACCATCAAATCTATTTTCCAAAAAGAACTATTCATCGTTTGAACCATTTATGGTCACAATATTATTATGTAACAAGTCAATAGGAGGATGATAAATCCCACAAACAGTAATCTCTTCCTCAGGGGTTTGAGGTTGTTCTAGATTCAAAGGGACAGGCACAACAAAATCAAGGGTAGAATCTGGACACTTTGTAATCTGCAAATTATGATGATACTCACGTGAAATAGTACTTGTTTCTAATCAAAAACGTTGCAAAGAATGAGAACCAATCGTTGAAAATTTATTTTCAAATACACCCAGTCAACATCACTTTTAGGAAATTCAAAGCAAAGATGCACATATCTGAAAGAAAAATCCTCTAAATATTCCTCAAGTTTCATCCTAAGCTCATTTATCCTCTTTAACAAATCTTGAAAATCATACCTGTCAATTGCTTGTTGGAGCTTACAGATGAGTTGCTCGAAAAAATGAATGGACGCTGCTGGAAATGTGTGGCACCATTGCTTGGCACGACCTTCAAGTGTGAGGGAGAAAAACACACAAGCGAACTCTTCATCGTTGATCTCAAAATATTCACAGAACTCAAGGAAATCAGAAATGTGCTCAATTAAATGTGTTCCATCTTCACCATCAAACTTCAACTGAGACAAGTGATGGAGTTGTTCTTGGGGGATGGAAAATTGAAAAATAGACAAACCAGATAAACACCCCAGGAACAAGATTCTGGTTGGAGCCATTAACACATATGAGACTAAACTATAGGCTCTAAGGGCTCAGCTTGTCATCTGGCCCCCCTTCTAGCACCAATTTTTTGTCGGGCCAAAAATGTACGGCCAACGAATAAGGGGTCTCCTCGGTGTGAAGTCCCAATTAGACCTCACACCATTTGGGATAGGAGCCCCATTCGGTATGTGGGCCCGGATGCCACCATGAATGTTTTCTACTCTTGGTTATCAGATGAGAAGGTGCCACAGTGGGGCGGGAATGAAGTGCTAAGGCAGCGAAACAAAATCAGACCAAGATTAACAAATTGCAAAAAGAGGTGTAAACAAGTCACAACAATGATAAGAAGAGATGAACGATGAGGATGATTAGTTAGCTAAAACCCCATCAAACATAATAAACAAGAACATGTCGGAGGTCAATTGCGAAGTAGTTCACAATAGGTCACTGACATGGCAAGGAACAAGTAAACATAGATTCTAAAGTGAAACATACATGCAACCACTATGTATCAATACATAACATCTCGCGTATATGAAATCATCCATACAAATATGGTGAGGTACCAGATAGCTAATACAACCACCATGAGTCAGCATGGGAATCAGTGCAAAGGGAAAAAGAAAACATGTTATTAATATGGCTGCAACTTCAAATACATATCATGCAACTAGTCAATACCAAGTAGTGGAACATGGACTATTCATACCATTTCCCGATGTCAAAACCCTAGCCCTACTGCAAACCCACTCTCCTAGCGACTAAGAGATAAGTGGCCTTAGCTCTTAAGCATCAATCAACTATCTCTATTACCCTCAACTCAAGTGTTAAAGTCCCCAGTAAGTGGGGGATGAGGACACATTTATAGAGGTAAAGTGGCCATCCACCTACCGTGACCTTTGGCCTTCCCTCATGCCCTTTTAGCTACCTTCATGCCTCTTGAGCTTCCTCACTACTCTCTCATACCTACTTCCTACTACAAGCTTAATTTCTCTCAGCTTAACTGCTGGCATCATAGGAGAACAATTACATATTGATAGAAGAGAAAATGTTAGGAGAACAAAAGAGGGTTGCTAGAAACCTTAATGTTGTTGTGCAACCAAGATGAGCTACTAAATAGAGTTGTGATGCATTTGTTGTGTTAAATGTTGATTTGCCTACTATTGTTCCTACCATCATGGGTGACACAATGCTTTGAGCATCTACATGGATCCATCTAGCTTGTTTGTCGACACCTTTAATCGCACAATTTCTTACAAAAACCCTAGCTTTCTCCATGCAAACCTTCCACTTGCAAACAAATGACATTGGCCATACATACTTTTCAACAAGGAATGATTTAAATCATAAGTACTTGCTTGTAAGAAAACACTAATTGGGACCCTTGAGTAGTCCCCTTCCATGTAATGGTGTTGTCGAAACAAGTGGCATTTGCAGGGTTTTTCTAAGCTTCCCGATCATGCCATCATCCATAGATCTATTATTATTCGTAGAACAAGTGTTGAATGCAGCCTCGTAGTCTTGCAATATCAAAATGCATAGTGCTTTTAAAATTGGATGATGTTTTTCCATGTCTCTAGAAACTATAGTAACAAACTCTTTCACAACATCTACCCTGTAGCACATACAACCATTGATTAATCATTAATATAAGTTTACTTTAATAAAACAAGTAGAAAATATTATAAATAATAATAGGCAAAAATGCATGGCCCTCAAATACTATTATCAAGATGGCTCGGCCTTCCAAAATTCTTTGTATCACCACTTTAATATGTTTTTTGGGATGTATCCGAATGCATTGTTTGATACTGTATGTTTGTCGATGTATAATCCAACCCTTTGGATCAATTAAATAGGAATTGAAAGTAGTGCGTTCCTCCTGCTTTCATTATCTTGAATTACGAAGAAAACATATTTGATGGGCAAGGAGCTAGATATGTTTTCCTAGGGTCGCAAATCTAGTGAGGTCGCACAGTCACCATTTAATGGATGGCATGATTTTGATGGCATATCATGCCTGCGATTCTGTGACTTCTTGTATGATACGTTTAAAGGTCGATCGCATATTCGCAGCCTAAGAGGAGTCACATCAACCTTTATTTTCTTTAGGAGAGATTTTGCGACGTGGAGGCTTTCATTGAGGCTCAAAGCACGACCTCGCGACCTGTGCAAGAGTGCGACTTATTGGCGGTCACGTAGTCAGACTAAATGTAAAGTCGCATCTCACGTTGCTTTCACTGGGGCATAAAACGTGACCTCGTGACCTATGATGGAGCGCGACTTGTTGAATGTCGCATGGTCACAACATAGGCTTAGTTGCACTCCCTGGAGGCTCGTCTGAGGTGTTGAGATGTGACCCAACAACTGGGTGGGAGTGAAAATTTCTGGAGGTTGTGCAGTCACATTGGAAAGTTGGTCTCACCCTTGGATGGTTTGATGGAACGTGGGTTGTGATCAAGAAACCTAAAGAGATGCATCTAAGGTGGAAGTTGCATATGGAAGGTGCGATCCAATGAAGGTCACGCTCAAATGAGTCGCGAGTCAAATAACAGGCACATTGCTTTTTTGGGCATACATCTAGGGTCCTCCACTGTGATTACATGACTTGTAGGTGCTCTAATCACACAAAATAAAAATGAGGAGGGTCGTCCAAAGTTCTATCCCACATGCAGATTCAATGTGGGACCATTTGAAGATATCTTCCAAGAAAGCATTGATCAGGAAACTTTACAACTGTAATTTTCCTGTTGCTCTTGCTAGTACTAGCAGAGATCTCACAACGCTAGTTGTAGTTGGTGCTATTATCCACCATGAGCATGATAACACAATGATCACACTACTGGTATACAATGACTGAGACCCCACAACAACGCATTTTGTGTCGACAACCCAAACACCCATTTTATTACATGAATTTTCACTACAGTGTTTAACCAATGGTGCTCGATGAAATACTGACTATCCACAACCCTTCTAGTAAATGACTTTGCGTCACATGCCTTATGCAGGCTACTCCAGCCTGTATCTGTATCTGCATTGCTTCGACGTTTGGTTACTATCCAGGAGACACACTCAATATTGCCAATTTGAAACCTTAGGTTGCTTTTAAGATTGTGTTTCCATGGGGCTATGTTGTGCCTAAAATAGTTTCGACTCATTACTATGGATCTTTGGTGTGTTGCTGCCTGGATATTTGTTTTGTCACCTGGAGGCATGCCTTGTAGCGGTAGTCTGCATTCCGACAAGGATTTGCAAATTTCTTAAGGAAAAGGTTGAAATGTTCCCCTGTCTACCCACGAAGAATCTGATGCATCACAAAACCTTCTTAGAAGCTATGTGAAACAAGCTTTAATGCAAAGGTTGAACTTGGAAGGAGGAGGACCCTTAGAAAAGGAAACTCGTCACGAATTATTCTTCATCGTTGGAGGGGAAATATCTTAGTCTAAAAATATAGAAAAAGATGTCTCCCATTCACATTCTAAATCAGAATTGGAGCCCTCGAGGATTGGCCTTGCATCTATATTTGGATTTCGTGGGTGAGGTTGATGTGTTTCTCACTCCAGATCATATTTCATGGCTGACCACAGGAAATTTCAATGCCTCCTCGGTAGCATTTTCCCTTTCCTTATTTCTTCATAAATCACAAAGTAATGTCATAATACAACAAAACTAATGTGTTGATAAGAAATCGTGCTTCCCATTCATTTTTTAGTCGAGCCTTTACCATCGTGTATCCATGTCATGGACTGATGAACATTACTTCTTCCATGGAAAAAGTGTTATTCCTTATGTTTTCATGAAACTCTTCCCCAGATGGTATCTTTCCAATACATGGTTTATTTCCATCATGTATCGTCTATCCAAGACCGATTTGTTTAAAATCTATTGCATACCCATGTTGCCTTCACCTTATTTCTTCTGATGACCATATAATACCCCTTGTGATCCATGCATGACTTTGGGATGCATGCTAGCTTTATGGTGGCCACTATTCCCTTAAAACATAAAATCATCCACCATGTCGTGTATCAAGAATATGCCTTGTCCTATGACACGTTGTCCTTAAAAAAGACTCATGAAGTCAACATTTATATCATTAGACAATTTTTTCTCCATAAGTGGCCTTGCAAAGAACATGGAATAAATAATTAAAACCGTGAAAATCATTTCGTTTGGAGGTGATACTAAAACTGCAACTAAATTATATGATTAAAAGAAGAGATGCTCGAATCTAGAAATCAACACAACATTTAGGCACCTTAATAGACTTATGAATTGCAAACAATTTATGTGATGCCAAAAGCAATGATGTAGTTATAGATTCAAGGGCGCTGAGTAAGATGTATATTTGAAGAACCTTAATTTACTCGGGGGGACGAGGACCAAGACAAAGTAGGGTTAAGAGTAGTATATAATATTTGAAAGCCTAATGCACATGCTAAGGTGAAGGATGTGGGTCTGGGGAAAATGTGATGATGTGACTCCCACGATGATGCCCTGTGGTTCCGATGGGAGCACACTCCTAGAGGCATGCGGATATGGTGCCAATAGGGAGGGGATCACTCTTCTAACCATCTAGGATTTCTCCCAAACCCTAATATTGTCACTCTTATGGGAAACCACCTTGAACGCATGCTTCTTCAAATATAGGACACCCACTGATCACGATTCGTATCAGGCAAAGATGAGTTCCAAAATCATGAGTGACTTTTGGCACATCAATAAAGTCATTAACCTTCGAAACCCTAACGTGATCCTAAGGCATGCGCCTAAGATAAAACATGAAGCATGAATGTGATGTATGAAACGTGAATGCGCGTACCAAAGAAGTTGGATAGGCAAGGTTGCTAGGAAAGAAACTAGTTGGGGCCCTATCAAAAAACCCTAAAAGCTTGGGGTGAGTAGTGGGGTACCTAAAATTTTGAATATGCCCAAAAATTTGGGTGGTGTTGTAACGGCTACAACAGGTACTTAGACAGTGGAGCTTGATTCCACATGATTGGTGACAAAGAATTATTCAGTGACCTTGAGGAGAAATATCTCCAGATGCATATCGAGATGGGTTAACGGGAAGTATAGTGTTACTATATTGGGTGCGATTACTTTTCAGAGGGATCATGGGGCTCCACTCACCTTGATGAATGTTATGTATGTGCCCAAGTTGAAGAAGAATGTGGTATCCATTGTCATGCTTGAGTATAGAGGCTATGATGTGATCTTCTTCAAAGGGAAGGTGTTCCTTTGACACATAGCCACGGGTCAGGTAAAGAAGATAGGGATTCGGATGAAGATTCTCTATAAGTTGGTGGTAGAGGAGTGTGCTCCTTTGAGCACAAAAGTAGAAAGGGTGCAAAGCCGAGACGTTGGTGAGTTGTGGCACAGGTGATTGGGCCACTTTCATCATGGGGCTTTGAAGATATTGCAACAGATCTCTACCATTCTTCCCAAAGGTATGCTTGAGAAATTTGATACATGCAACGGGTGTACTTTGGGAAAATACACCAAATCTTCCTTTCACGAAAGAGACAGTCAAGCAAAGGTTATTCTGGAGAGAGTCCATTTAGATGTGTGTGGACCATTCTCGATAGCATCCATGGCCAAACACAGGTATTATGTTATATTTGTTGATGAATATTCTCGTAAAAGTTGGATATTTTTCATGAAATAAAAGGATCAACATTTCACAAAGTTTTGTGAATTTAGAGCATTGGTAGAGAAAGAGTCGGGAAATAAGGTTAAAGCTCTATGGAGTGATAATGGTGGTGAGTATGTCTCAAACGAGTTTAACTACTTATGTGTAGCAGAAGGGATTAAACGGGAATTAGCGGCACCCCATAACCCTCAGCAGAATGGGGTGGCTGAGAGGAAGAACAAAAGCCTAGTAGGGGAAGAGAGGGCAATGTTGCATGATCAGGGCCTACCACTACACTTGTGGGTTGAGGCATGAAAAACAATGGTTTATGTTTAGAACCGTAGCCCACATTGGCTACTTAAGATGAAGACATCAGAGGAGGCTTATTCCGGTAACATGCTAGATGTTGGTCACTTCAGGATTTTTGGGTCATCGGCATATTGCCATGTGACCAAAGATACATGGAAGAAGTTTGAGCCAATAGAAGAGTTGGGGATATTTGTGGGGTACACTAATACACCTCACAACTATCATGTGTCCTTGCCGACTAATAGGATGACAATGGTTCGCAGGGATGTCAGATTCAATGAGGAGAAAGCCATGCGAGTTTCACCTGAGAGGGAGCTTGAGCTACATGAAGATGAAGAGATTTTAGCTCCTAAGGTTGAGGAGCCTCAGATTGATGTGAAGCAGCCACATACAGAGGATCCAGGAGTGGAGACATCCACTCAGGCAGAGTCTTTCGAAGAGGGAAGAAAGCGCACCAGAGAGGTTGACATATTGTTGGATGATGCACGAGAGAATGTGGGATCACCCACTTCTCAACGCAGGTAGAGGAGGTCACCTGAGAGGTACACTAGATACATGACACTTATGGGTGAATGTGTTGTGACAAAGCCATCTTCCTTTAAGGAAGCAGTGCACCAGTCGGTTTGGGTTGATGCCATGGTGGAGGAGTATGACTCCATAGTTCGTAACAGTGTTTGGAATGTGGTCTCGAGACTGGAGGACAAGTCAGTGGTGAGCTCCCATTGGCTTTACAAGGTAAAACAAGTTGTTGATGGTAGTTTGGAGAAGCATAAGGCTAAATTTGTAACCCGTGGTTTTTCAAAGGTAGAGGGGATTGACTATGATGAGACCTTTTCTCATGTTGCAAGGTACTCATCAATCAGATCTATATTAGCACTACTAGCATGCTATCATCACAGATGGGTTGGAAGATACATCAAATGGAAGTGAATACAACCTTCCTTAATGGCATGATTGAGGAAGAGGTGTACATAGAGCAACCTGAAGGTTTTGAAACCTTTGACCGTGAGTCACACTTGTGTTGGATCAACAGAGCATTATATGGGCTGATGTGAGCACCCTGTGCTTGGTACACCAGGATAGATAGCTACTTCACTTGGTTAGGCTTCATGAAGAGTGAAGTGGATGCAAACTTGTATCACATAGTGGTGGAAGGTAAGTTGATGATCATTGTACTTTATGTTGATGAACTCATACTGAAAAATGATGATCAGCTGATCAAATCTTGCAAGGAGGACCTTGCAAGAGAGTTTGAGATGAAGGACATGAGGCTCATGCATTAATTTATTGGCATGGAGGTATGGCAGGGAGATGGGGAGTTATTTGTGTCTCAGGGAAAGTATGCCAACGAGATACTCAGGGGATTCCACATGGAGAGCAGCAAACCCATGGAGACTCCTCTAGCAGGTAACTGGAGGAAGAAGGATGCTACTTCAGGAGAAGTAGTGGAAGCTACTATTTACGGGTAGCTTGTGGGTTCACTCATGTACTTGGTGAACACACAACTAAATATGTGCTATGCAGTTAACCATCTTAGACAAGCGATGGTTAGGCATATGAAGTTGTATTGGAAGGTGGAAAAGTATGTGTTGAGATACCTCAAGGGCACTTCTTAGTATGGATTATGGTACAGACAGACAAAGGGAGTGAAGCTTCAAGGCTTCACCGATGTAGATTGGATAGGGATTCCATCCGAAAAGAAGAGCACATTAGGAGGGATCTTCAGTATTGGGTCTGCGGCATTTTCTTGGTACAAAAGGAAATAGAGATTGGTTGCACTCAGTTCGGTAAAGGTAGAGTACATCGTTGTGAGTCAGGCAGCATTTGAGGCCATATAGATGAGGAAGATCTTGGTTGGTTTGTTTGGTTAGCAGATGGATCCAACTATGATTTACTGCGATAATCAGAGTTGTTGTTAAGATATTCCAACACATAGGAAATAGTTAAGTATAACGTGGTCTAGTGTAGAGTTAGGTAAAGTGTGTTTCTTTACTATGTACTTTTGTAACTTATAATCCGATGGCCATGATATGTTCTAGACATTAAGTGATCTGATGATTCATTCTCTCCTCGGTATTACCAACACTTGATCTATGGCTTAACACCCGATTAGTCCATGATCTCTATTTAAAGAGCATGGAGGGTCATTTGTAAGGTGACCGTTCATGAGAGAAGGTTATGTAAATTTTATTTCTTTTATTAATAAATTGTCTGAAGTGGTTGCATTGGCTCAAGTTGTGGACTATTTCCCTCTTTGAGGGTTTTAACCACGTCAAGAATACTGGTGTATTGATCTGTGATCTGTTTGTGAGTGGTGTCCTTTGGTGTTCTATCTGAGGAGTTTACCCTGTAAATTCCTACATGGTATCAGAGCTATTTGAGGGCCACATTCGTTGGTGATCCAAATCCAAAACCAGTACAACTGCATCCAACTGTTGTTTCCTAGATCTACTATTTGTGACTGCTTTCGGGCCGAGAGGACTGCTCTATTTTGTTAGGAGCATCTCTTCCAGTGAGGAACCCCTTTTGTTTTACGCGAAAAGGTTTCCAATAGCCCTAGCTACGTCATTTTTAAGATCTGGAGGTATATAGTCTTTTTTTACAGTTATAGTTATTCATCTCTCTGTTTATTTCAGTTTATTTAGTTCTCTATTTTTTATTACCAGATCTATACCTTTCGTTCTTGCGTATTCTCTTTGCCCCACAACTCTCTACAATCTAGGAAAATCAGAAACAGAAAGGAAGGTTTTTTTCTCATGTGTATGCTCTTTTCCGTCGCGCCTTTGTGTGATCTAGGAAAATTAGAAACATTGAGAAAAATATTTAGTTTCCAGTGAAAGCTAACTTCAAGCCATAAGGTTTGGTTTTTTTTGCATGTGCGTGTTGGGTTGTGTGGTTTTTTGTTTTTAGGTAAAAAGAGTTTTTTTAAGTAAGCACGCACCCCAAAGCTTCAATGACTAAAAAAAAACCTTCCTCTTTTCCCAAAATCACTAACATTTTAAACTAGCTCACTTGGTCCAAAGTTACTTTATGAGAATAGAGGTCTTGGGTTCAAGTCTTTTTTTTTGTTGAGTTACCTTTTCAAAAAGCACATGTAGCTTATGTTTTAAATTTACTTTATGTAAAAGTGTTCTCACCCATTATAAAAAGTGAGTCACTCATAATTCTAAAGTCTCTTTATCCTTTATTTAAGTTGCAATTTAGTGAGTAGCTCATAAAGTACCATTGTAAAAGTGACTCACTTATTTATAAAATTGGGTCACATAAAATCTTTTTTTTAAGTGAGTTAATTATATTAAGTTTGGAAAGGGGGGGATTTTTTTAAAATATAACATTATCATTCACTTCCACACATTCACGCACTTCGTCAGCATCTTCAACAATGTTTCTTCAAAAAGCCATAACTTCTTCATCTGGAAGTCGTTTTTAGAGCCGCTTTTTTTTTAATCTACCTAATGTTTCGAGATCTTTCCATTGGAACATTTAGTTTCATCATCTACAACTTCAATTTATGTTAAAATGGAAAGTCCATGCCAAGTTATTCTTGATAGCACCAACTACTTCCAATGGTGGTCCTACATTGTGGGTTTACTTATAAGTAAATGTCTTTACAGAATAGTCTCATGCCAAGAAACTAAACCTAAAGATGAAGATAAGGCAACCAAATGGGAAAAGAGGCAAGATCAAGCACATGGGTTGATATGGATGTCTATTTCTCCAGACCTTAGATTCCAGAACTTGATACCCTATTGAAGCAATGAAGCAACTCACTAAAGTTTTTGGAATTAAACATGAAATTAGGGCCCATCAACTCGAAGATAAGTTTCTTATGTTAGACCCCAATAATTTTTCTTTCATTGAAATTTTTTTGTCCAAGTTCAAGACCCTTAGACTTCTCTTGGAAGGTGTTAAGGTTAAGAAAGAAGATGG
>APFE030886112.1:31162-59747 GCA_000404065.3 Pinus taeda
CCATCCCCACTACATAATCGGTGTAACAAAGTGGGGCTTCACCCCCCCTCTAACCCCCTAGTTAACTACATGGGCTAGTCGTGGAAAGAATATAACACAACCCAACATAGGAGTAATGGGTTTATTCATCAGATACCTAATTATTGCATGATCAATATGTAAAAAGGTGGGATACCTGGTAATATAATGTCAAAACTTGTTGATGGCGTAGATGACGGCAAGGAATTCCTTTTCAGTCACCGTGTAGTTTAACTGAGCAGGAACCAAGTTCTTACTAACATATTAAACTGCATATGGTACCTTGTCCACTTGTTGTCCCAAAACTGCCCCAATTGTTGTTTGAGAGGCATCAGCATGAATATGGAATGGTAATGTCCCGTCAGGGCCTCGAAGAATCAGAGCACTACAAAAAAGTTCCTTGATCTTCACAAAGGTTGCATCACAATCATCTATCCATAAAAAAATCTGCATCTTTTATTAGTAATTGAAAAAGTGGATGTGCTGTTTTAGAAAATTTTTCTATAAAACACCTGTAATAAGTAGCACAACCAATAAAACTACGTACCTTTGTGGGTGTTTTAGGTATCGAGAAGTGCAATATTACCTTTATCTTAGCTGGACCCATTCGAATTCCAATAGTTGAAAGTAAATGCTCCAAGATTGTTCCTTCCTCCATCATCATGTGGCATTTTACTGTACTCAAAGAGACATGTGCCTGTTTACATCTTTCAATAATTTTTTCCAGGTTCTCCAACCCCTCCTCGAATGAGTCCCCATATGGAGTGAAATCTTCCATATAAATCTCAACAATTTCATCTACTAGATCAAAGAAAATCCCCAAAATTTCCCTTTGGAACGTTGTAGGTGCATTACAAAGACCAAATGGAAGGACCTGGTATGCAAAGGTTCCCCAAGGACAGGTGAAAAAGGGTTTATCCTGATCTTCAGGAGCTATCTAGATCTAGTTGTACACACTAAATCCATCTAGAAAGGAGAAATACTTCTTCCCAGCCAAAGTATCCAATACTTGATCAATGAGCAGTTATGGAAAATGGTCTTTCTTTGTTGCCTTATTTAATTCTCTGTAATCCACACATATTCGGAATTTACAATTTTTCTTGGGGACAATCCCCAATAGAGAAACCCGTAGGCTATTCGAAATGGGATAAATGAATCCTACATCCAACATCTTTTGAAGTTCTTCCTTGACAATGTTTTATAGAGCGGGGTTCATCCTCCTCTGGGGTTGTCTCATAGGATGACAATCCTCTTTGATGTATATATGATGGGTACATAAATTGGCAGGAATCCCTTTCATGTCTGTGTAGTCCTAGGTGAAGGCATCTTTGTGTTTTCGAAGAACATCCAGGAGTTGTTTTGTCTGGGATTCTAACAGATTTGGATTAATATTTAGGGTCTTCCTTGACTCTATCTCCACATAAATGTTGTCATGGGACACAGTTGTAGGTATCTCTTCCAAATCCATCTACTATTTCAATATTTTCCTGCATTTCACAGCTCAAGACAGACTCCAAGATTCGTTTATTTGAATCCGAAACATAATAGGGATCACTAGTAAAAGTGGTAATAGTGTCATCTTCTATTTATTTTTCAACTAAAGGGCTTGCCCAAAAGTAAGGACTAGTCTTAATTTCTCTTTTTTAGATTCAGACTCTTCCTCTAGTAAAGGTTTCTTGAGGCCAGTTGGCTTCACTGATGGACTAGGTTCTGCAGGAGGGTATAACATAAGATTTTTAGTAATCTACCCATTTGAGATAACCATTTGCCCAGAATGACACCCAATATAAGCATCTGCAGTTTCCAGCAATGGTATTCCTAGAATCAGGGGATGGCCACCAGCTGGGGACTGTGTTTGTAGCACTAAGAAAACCACAGGGTAATGCCATGAATCGACTGAGATTGTGATATCTTCCAACTTTTCTACCAGCTTGATTGTAGATTGATCTGCCAACTCTAACACAGTAGGTGTATGTTTCAGATTTCAAAGACCCAATGCATCAATACTTTCAGTGGTAATGACATTTATGGTAGTGCCCAAATCTACCAGCACATTTAGAATTTCTACTCCATTAATTTTCGCGGTTAGAATTGGGTTCCCAGGATCCCTATATTTCACAGGCATGGCCTTTCCCATCATAAAATCTAATAGCTTTCCCATCACATGAATGGTGAGTGGGTCCCTTGATTTCTTTTTAGGCTTCTTAGCATAATATTCCCTGAGAGTTTTTGCATATATAGGTACGTCCCTCATAGCTTGTAACAGAGGGATCTTAAAAAACAAATTTTGTAACTCCCCTAACAAGTCAAACTCAGCTTGAGGGATCTATTTACTCAAGGTCAATCTTTCCAGATAGGGTGGTTCAACTCGATGTTCTTGATTAATTAGTGGCTGAGGAGGTGTCTGATTTTTACTAACTTAGATAGATTCCTCCTCAACTTTTTCTGATTCTTTGTCCTCACTACCAACTTGTGTAATGATAACAAATGAGGGTTGACCATCTACTACCCGTCCATATCTCAAATTCATCTCATAAGGTTTTGCGGTGGAGATGTTGTATGAAGGTAGGTTGAGGGTGTCAGCTTGCTAAGCTCCTTTATTGTTAGGATTTAGATTGGGTTGGATAGGAAGCTGAGGGCAAACAAGTTGATTACTAGGAGGCATATTATAGGGCAACTAGAGTTGTTGTTATGGCATTGACTGGGGAAACTACCCAGGAGGAGAGGGTCCATGGCAGTTCAAAGCCCACGAAGAGATTGAACTAGCTTGAGGAGCTCACTGCTACCAGGGTGGAAGCTGATATTGGGGCCACATAGGTGGATAAGGCATGGATTGAGGACCCATATTAAAATTATTGAAATACTGATATGGATCCAAAAACATACTTTAATTTCTGGTTGGTGGCTGAGGTTACCAAAGCTTTTTGGATCCCATAAAGTACATTTGCTCCATCTCTTTGCCTGTCCCTTGAAAGACCGCTTTCAATCTTGGCAAGGAGGGGCATGAACTTGTTGCATGATTTAACTCATAGATTGAACATTCCTCTATGGAGTTCAATGGGCATTCTATCTGTGGATGCTTCTTTTGTCTCTTCAGGAAAAATATAGCCATAGTCCTTTCCAATTCCATATGTTTCTATTTTACTTGTAGTGTGTCCATTTGTGTAACAGGGTACTCTAGATATCAGCCCTCAAGTTATGCAACATATTTCCAATTTATGCTTTCATGACACCTCCACTAGATACTTTTGTTGACAAAATTCCCTGTTTATTCCTTGCAACTCCCCTCAAGCACTGAATGCAAAACTCACAGATGGTATTGAAGTCCTCCTTTGATATGTCTCCCTTCCCCACTATGTTTAACAACTCCAGAGAGTCTTCTCAAAAGGCCCAGAGAAGGATAATTTTTAAAATGTCCTTATCCAAGGTAGAATGACTTTATCTTTGTAGCATATACTTAAACCGTTTCACACAATCCTCCATGTTCTCATCTTTTCTTTGCATGAACTTAAAAAGTTCTTCCTTAATATCTCGAGATTTACAATAGTCCTGATACTTTTCTAGGAGAGAGGTTTTCATCTCATCCCATGTGGTGATATTCTTTCCTCCTAGACCCATAAACCATCGTAGGGCTATCCCTTTTATTGTAGCAGGGAATATTTTCAATTTTTGAGCATCCGTTATATAGTCATACCCCCAACATATAATATCAAATTCAAACAGGAATGTGTTGGGATCCTCCGAAGTCAGCCCATGAAACTAGGTAAAGTTGTCAAAGGAATGGACTTCGTTGGTGCACCAGTCCTAAGATCCACAATTGGGAAGTCAATAGTAGAGGTTGTAGGTGCCATGAATATCCTCTAATAATCACTGGGGATTTTAGTAGGTTTTGCAGGAAGTGGTGGAACGGTTCTTATCGCATGAGTTTGAGTTGCTTTAACAACACTTCCTTTATCCGTTGATGATAAAAGTACCCCTACAACTTCTTCCTCTCTGTCACAGTGGCTTGACTTTTCAAACCCCTTCTGTGCGACTTCTTCTTCCTCTGTTACCAGCAACAGTACTCCTTTATCGGGTATACTACTGCATACCTCTTCTGCTATTGGAAGGGTCTGCTGTGTTTCAATAAGGGGTACTATGGATAGCACTGGCGGTTCTACAGATTGTCTCTTGGATCTTGTTCAAATACCTGGCCTCACAGTAGCACAAGAAGATGCCCCTGATTCAGCTTTTGTGATGATTTTCTGGATATAAGTATTCCTTCCCAATTCCTGTCCTCCCTTCTTTGGGGCTTTTCCCCAACCCCTTTTGTTAGAATCTCTATTCATGCAAGTCATTGAGAGGAAAATATGTAAATTAAGTCACTATGCTCAGGACCTAGAGTAGGGTGTCAAAGGACCATTTCCTCCCTAGGATGAGAGATCGATTTTAGAAAACAAGAAAGGAAAATGGCTAAAAAGGAGATCTAGGGTTCAAGGCCCAGAGTAGGGTGTCGAAAGACCCTCCCCTCCCCAGGACAAGAAACTAAACAAGAAAATAACACAGATACAAGGAAATATAAAGCTCAGGACCTTGAGCAGGGCATCAAAGGACCATTCCCTCCCCAAGACGAGAGATTGGGTTTTAATAATGCAAAAAAATTCAAAAAATCTAACCGAAGAAAACAACTCGGCCAAAAAATAATAAAAGCAACAAAAATCAAAACACTATGCTCAGGACTTAGAGCAGGGTAGCACTTTCCTCCCTAAGACGAGAGATTGATCCTCTAGTTGATACAGACTATGTCTTTCACCTTGTTAACCTCCCCAGCAATGGTGCCAAAATGTTGTTATCTGAGTGTGAATAAAACATTCAACCCTTTCCTACAATTCATCAATTTAGGTGTGTATAATGTGCAAGGTATACGCAGGAGCAAGGTTATAGCCTTGCATCAACCAAGGATTCGTGATTAAGAAATCAACACATCGTTGTAATAGGAATAGAAATTAAATCACAAAACTTAAAATGCATTCACAACAACCTATATAGAGATCTCTAACAACAATAAAGAAATAAACACAACAATTAAAACAACATACATAAAAGAAAATATGTAGCACCTAATCAGAAGAGCAGGCCCAACTCTCTAATCAGGGCTGTGTTAAATTACAGCTAGAGATAGAATGGAAAAAATTATTGTATTTTATTAATTTGTGAAGAAGCTATTACAACACATATCTCTGCGCGACTAACCCTTCGCATAGGAATACAACCCCTTTTATACAATACATGGGTAATAACATATTCCCCCAAAACCTGGAAACTAAATGCCAAAAATATAAAATAGTTTAGAACAACACTAGTCACTGAGAGAGCGAGAACAAAAACGATCCAAAATAGGCTTGAAAACAGTTGTGAGTTGGTTATTTTGTCTTAGTGTTTCTAAAAAATTGTTGTGAATCGCGGAACTGCTGCTACACATTGTGAAAGAGATACCTATTCATTGGAACTTGCGAACATAACAAGTTTTAGTAGTTCCCATAGGCAAAACCCTTGTGACTTTACTTCATCAATTAAATATTCCAAAAGACATAAAAAGGAGGGTTACCTCATAGGTTTATCATAATAAATGCATGTTAATTAGTGCAAAAAGGATGAAAGGATGGGTGGAAATATGAGGAAAAGATAAATAGATTTGGTGCCCAACACTCCTACTCCTTCAAAACCCTCCACATCAAACAAAGGGAACTCTACAAGCTGATCCCTAGTCGTGGTCAACCTTCAAGCTATAGTGAACACTGCAAACACAAACTTGAGAGGTTCAACCCCTCCTTTCCTCTGAACCTTCGAGATGTTCAATTTTAATGTTCACAACTGCCTCATTGATTCTGGCACATCGATCAATGTCATGCCCTGGTCAGTAAGCAAGAAGCTAAATATTCAACTAGAAAATACCAACACCAAAATTATCCAACTCGATAGGTCTCAAGTTCCAGTGTTAAGAGAATTAATAATGTCATCATTTGATTATCTTTTGATTCTTGAGTTCACCAGTGTATTGATATAATATTCATAGACATTCCAGAGGCCTATGACCTTCTTCTCAGCAGATATTGGTATTGTAAACTTCAGGGCTACCTCGCCATAGATTGGTCTCACTTGTGGCTACCTTACAAGGGAAGGAATAACTAGATCAAGGTCAATAGTAAGCCTTGTATGAAACACATCATAACCGACCTTGAGGGCTCTAATGAACAAATCAGCTATGCCCAGCAAGAACTGCAAGTGTGCCTCCTCGAGTCCCTATTCGGGTGTTAACAGCCTTAGTCATCAACCATTCCCCAGGATACCCAGGCTAAAATTCCCATGCAAACCCCAAGCCTTAATAACGAAGTTTTTTACTTAAATTTACATATGTTAGGTTTACCTTCCCTCAGTACCGAGACATGGTCATTGTATTATGATGGATCTAAAACTCATGATGGATTAGGAGCAGGGTGTGTCCTGCTAGACCCCATAAGGAACAGATTCATGATCTCTTGCAGGTTGGAGTTCCAATGCACCAACAACAATACAAAATATGAAGCATTGGTCCTTGGCCTCAAAAATGCTATCAACCTGAAAGTAGATTTTCCTGAAAGTTATTGGGGATTCTAAAATCATTACAAGACACGTATGCAATACCATTCATTGTTTGGCCCTGCACCTCAAGAATTACCAGCAAGAGGTGTGGCATCTCATAAATTCATTTAAATCTTTCGATATCATTTTTGTTCCTAGATTTAATAGTGTTGCTGCTAACACTTTAGCTAATGCTACAGCTAGGTTTGCACCCCTTAGAGATGGGTTTTCTATTGAAATTATGTATAAACGGATAATTCTCGACAACATAGCTAACTTGTGCATTTTCAATGATGACCAACAGATTATGGAGTTCATGACAAATGCGGAAGTGTTTAAAGACACAACTATTGACAAAGAGGAACATGAGAGATCGCTACAAGAAGAACCAGATTCGCAGAAAAGAAACCCTTACCTAAGGGGGTGGTGACATTAGAGAAATTGTTTGACCTCCATAGCCATTTCCGAGGTCCTCTGAATACGAAAACTCATAGTTCCACTCTCTCGCACAAGAAAATAAATCTTGGGACCGATTCTAACCCCAAGTATGTCAAATTGGGGGTGGGGTGAAACCCAAAGGAAATACAGGCATTCATAAGCTTATTTAGAAAATACCATGATGTTTTTGCTTGGACATATGATGACCTGAAGACATACGATACTCGAATTATTTAGCATATCATCCCTACCAAAGAAGGGGCCAAACTATTTTAGCAAAAATTGAGGAAGGTGCATCCCATGTTAGAACCCCTCATCCAAAAGGAACTCAAGAAATTGTTGGATGCTCGCATTCTCTTCAAGGTCAAGCACTCCATATGGGTATATAATATGGTTCCAGTATGGACAAAATCCGGGGAGATACGTCTATGTGTCGATTTCTGGAACCTTAATTGAGAATCAGATAAAGATAACTACCTAATCCCCTCCATGGAGTAAATCCTCCAAATTGTCTTGAGATCCGAAGTCTTCTCCTTGTTCTATGGCTTCTTCGATTACAATCAGGTTCTGGTAGCTGAACTGGATCGGATCAAAACAACATTCCAAACAAAGTGGGGGACATACGCATTTCGTCGTATGCCTTTCAGACTGATAAATGTCAGGGCAACCTTCCAGAGAGTGATGGATATCGCTTTCCTAGGTCTTATGGGTCAGAGTTTGGTGGTCTATCTAGATAATTTCATTTTTTTTTCAAAGAAAAGGAGTGACCACCTTCATCACTTGAAGCAGATTTTCGAAAGATGTTGGAAATATGGTATCTCCCTCAACCCTAAGAAGAGGATATTCATGGTTTCAGAAGGCAACCTGTTGGGCCACAACATCACCAAGAACAGAATCACTGTAGATCCCGACCACGTAAAAGATATAGCACAGATTCCTCAGCTGAGCACTAAAAAAGGTATGCAATCTTTGCTCGGAAATATTAATTTTCATCGCAAATTTATTTCAAATTTTGCGCAAATTGTCAAACCTTTACAGAACATGATGAAGAAGGATGTAGTATTCAAATGGGATCAAGAAGAAAAGGAATATTTTTTATCTGATTAAGACAACGATCACAGAAGCTCCTTCCCTCTCCAGCCCCAATTTCAACAAAGACTTTACCTTATACACTTTCGCCTTAGATTCATCATTGGTCACGGTCCTTACACAAAAGGATTGCAATCATGATGAACGTCCTATATCATTCATGAGTACAAGACTCCAAGGCACAGTGCTAAATTACCTAGACATCAATAAGAAGACATATGTAGTCTACATAGCAGTGAAATGCTTCAGATCATACATCCCAAAAAACTGTGTCATAGTAATGGTTCCATACCCAGCCGTAAGATCCCTTTTCATACAACAAGAGCTGGGAGAGAGGAGAGAAAACTGTATGACCTCCATCCAAGAATATGATTTTGAATTCAAACCCTCCCACACCATGAAAGGAAACAGACTCTATAAACTAATTATTGAGGTGGTTGATCATCAAAACACAGAGTCTAATTGACCGACCCAGGAGACAGAAGGTTGGGAACACAAAATCTAAATGTACCATAATGAACTCCTTGGCTCACATGATGCCTCATCACGGTATTCTGATTTAAATCAATACCTAGTGTAGGGATCTTTACTCGAAGCTATGTCCACCAAATAGAAGAGATTCGTCAGGCTTAAGGCTACCTCATATCAGTTAGTTCAAGGAAATCTTTTTAGAAAGAACCACCTTTGTATATTACTGAGATGTTTAGAATACGATGAGGCTCAATGAGTTATAAAAGATCTACATGATGGACCTGTAGGAGGTCACTATGAGGCGACATGACGGCTCATAAGATCATGCGGGCAGGTTTCTACTGGCCCACACTATTCAAGGATGCTTATGCTTATGCTTGGAAGTGTCCTATCTTCCAGAAGCATGTAGGCAGGTAAGAGAGATCATCTGCCCTACTCCAACCCATAGCAGTTGAGGAACCTTGTCAATAATGTGGGTTGGATGTCATAGGTGAGATCACGCCAAACTCGTCAAAACATCATAGTTATATACTCACATCCACAGACTATTTCACCCGATGGGTAGAGGTAATCCCATTGCAAAATTTTAATGGCGATGAGTTAATATCCTTTATTAAGTAGTACATCATAGCCAAGATCGATGTTCCAACCTCTCTTGTCTTTGATAACGCTAATTATTTTTTGTCTTTACAATTGTATGATTTTGCTTTAGAAAATAACATCAATTGACACATCTCCCTACTTCCTAGTTTATGGGAAAGAAGCCATTCTGCCACCCAACCTATACCTCCCCGTACTCATACTTGCTCAAAAGTCCCAGGGCTCCCCGTGTCCTGCCATTCAAAGTCGAATCGATACCTTGGTAAGATTGGAGGAGGAAAGATTGAAAACTAAGGAAAAATTTTCCATCCATCAAGCTTGGATCAAGAGGTTGTTTGACAAAAAATCCATAGCATCCCATGAGTTTGATGTGGGTGATATAGTGCTTAAGTGGGATCAGTCCCATGAGGATAAGGGAAAACACACAAAGTTTCAAGTGTTGTGGATAGGCCCTTTACAAATCATAGAAAAAAATTGGCCATCACACCTTCAAGTTGAAAACCCTGAGAGGATGAGTGGAACCCTTCTTGGTGAACGACCATGACCTTAAATGTTACTTCACCTAGCAACACCAAAGTTGCTGGCCCCAACTTGTACTATAGTTTCCTTTCGCTTTCTTATATATTCATCATTTGCTGTCAGTATAGTTATGGTTTTTGTTTGTTGTCTTTTGGAATAAATTCAAGTTGGTAGGTAGAGGTTGGAACGAATCTACATATTGGATCTGTGGATGCTCCCCAGAACCATTTACTGGCTAAGACTTAAGTCTGGACAAAAAAATCTAGTGTGCTAGATTGGTGATAATGGGGAACTCGATGGCACACACAGTCTTCACTCTCGCTTGCGTCGATCTGACTGCTTACATGGTTGAAAAGTATTGAATTTTTCTAGCTCAGCTATGGTTCTGGGAATGAAGAAGAAACTGAAGAAACCATTTTTGAGCATACATATATCTCGGGATAACAATAAGGTCTCTGAAAAACTAGAAACATCCTGTTTGCAAGTCAAATAAGTCGAGATCCCTTGTCTGCCCAGGCTTTAAGCCACCATCAAATAAGTGCGTATATGCACAGATAAATAAGTGTCAATGGGAACCTCCATCCATTTCATAATAAGGGATAAAGGATCGAGAAAGGCTTCCTGTAGAAAGAGGTGAGGCAACGACTCCTCTGTTGTATTGACCAGGCTCGCTAACAGTGCAACAATGTTCGCGATTTCTAGGTAGTGACTCCATCGGGGTACTGTTTAGGTACGCTGGCAGCAAAGAAACACCAGAGTACCATGACCTCTATACTGAGAAAACTTCAAAGCTCATAGTGTAGCTTCAGCTTCCTCCTTCTTTCCCAGGACATCGGGAGGTAACACTCTATCTCGTGTGTAAATACCATGTTATGCAACTTGGGACATCCGACCAAGTTCTAAGGGGAGGCCTGAATACCATCAGTGGGACCCACACCTCCATGAAGCAATACTTACTTAAGTCCCCTTAAGCTAGGCCCGAAGGCCTTAGAGATCTTGGAGTCTCCCAAGGAATCACCGATTGTTGTAGCTACTACAACAACCCCTCCAAAAATCTAGGAACCCTAAAAGTTTCAGAGCCCCTGTATTGGGCAAAGCCATTGGCCTCGCCAAGTTTTGCTCAAGAGTTAAAAAATATCAAAGAACCTAAGGAAAAGTCTAATTTTTCTACCAAGCAAAGCCAAGTCGCTAGTTCCTGCCTTAGTTGGTTAGTTGGGTGTCAGAATGCGACTAAACCTAAGCCTTCAGACCATCACAACGTTTGTGACCATTACGACTCACAAGTCACATAGGTCATGGAGTTGCATTTTCCTCCTCATACCTCCTTGTGACCCTTGCAACCTTATGACCATCTGATTCATAGAAGTCGCATAGATTGCAAGGTTGTGCCGTCCTCATGAAAACATAGATGTGACTATGTGACCTCTGCAACTTTGCGACCCGCCAAGTCGCAAGGTCGCATAGGTCACGAGATCGCACCGTTGCCTCCCATACATGAATGCGACTATGAAACCCTTGTGACTTTGTGACTTACCGGGTCGCATGGTCGCATAGGTCACAAAGCCACATGCCAGACCTGTGCGATCTCACATGTGCAACCAAAACTATATAAAGAAAGCTTCCCCAGCCTCATTTGTAACTGCTCCTTTGGTCGCACGAAGAGCTAGGAAATCCTTCGACTTGGGTTCATGTGCTCATCTGTTTCTGAGTAAGTAACCGTTCACCTTCTAGAAATCATGATTTTATTCCAAGTGTCCTTTTTTACATTCCCCAACCTCTAGCATCCCCTCACCCTAGGGTATTAGAGCTTTTACTTAGTTTTTGTTCTCATCATTTCCCTAAAACAGTTTCCCTAGCTACTCTCTCCCTTCCTGAACCCAGATATCGACCTTTTCCTCGATCTAGATCCTTTTGATTTTACTAATAGGCATGAATTTACTTATCTGAGGGAGACCCTGACCTCATAAGGCCATTCAGTGTCTTCCCTGATCCTCTCTAAGCCTAAGTCATGCGTCTTAAGGCCACGATATCATTTTTCTCATGACTTTGCAACCTTGTGACTCCCATCATGTTGTGACTTGCGACCAGTCTCCTTGAACTGTGACTTTGTGATCCCTATCAAGCTATGACCTATGGTGTAATTCCCTTAGTTACATTCCTATACCTGCCACCTTACGACTTGTCTTCCCTACGATTCTCCTTTCACCTAATGAAACCCTTTTTTTTTGCAGTTTTAATTGATTTTCATGTTGTCTCTCTCATCGTGGGATTGTGTTTTTGACATGCCAAGTGACATAGATCTAGAGAGCATATCCATTTCTTATTTGAAGACGAAATAGCCCCCCCCCCCCCTACCGCTAAATCTTCTCATGAGGCCTCAGGAAGCGGGTCATGAGAGGTTGACCCATAAGAGGAGCCACCCATCTTTGGGGACACTACTTGCAACATCAACGAAACCAAAAGGTTCTCCTAGTACAACATTTACGAGGAGTTTGCACAATCAGACATTCTAGAAACACAAGAGGATTTTCAGGTATACCTCCACGTCAAAAGGTTGAGGTTACATAAAGTAACAGTGCACCCCCTAGTCTTCGCTTGCTCGGAAACCATTGAATGGATCTTGCAATGCATAGACACAAAGTCCTAGATGATCAAGGGCCATGATGGGATAGCCATAGCCGCTATCTCCCCAAAAAATATCATCACCTACTATAGACTCCTTGAGAAACATGTGGTTTTCAATACTAGGTAGCTCGCCGAGTTCGTGACTCCAACGAAGGACATCTTAAGGGAATGGTGGCAAGACCTGTTAAAGTTCTAGGACAAGATAGATCAAGCTTACAAGACAAAGTTATTGCACAAAGTATATTGGTTAATTGCTGCAATTATGTGATGGTTATATGGAAAACTAGAATGTGATGTTTTCTATGGCACCTAGGTCCCCCTCATGTACGTCGTTGCCACCCGAAGAACCATTTTTAATTGGGCAAGCATCCTATCCTCATCTTTGAAAATGAGCATAATGGCTGCCAAACTCCCACAACTAGAACAACCTCTGAAATTCTATATGTCATCATACCTTCTTGACGTTGTTTGCTCGAGATGCTAATTTGAGAATTAGAGCTACAATTGGGACTAGTCAGCAGCCAGCCCTGTGCACAGCCATTACAAATTTTTTTGGGACACGGGTTACAAAGGCATGCTAGATATAATCTCTGAAACTTTCATCAGCCCATTGTACTAGCTACTATTTGGGGAAGAACCACCATGCATGTCCACGAGGGCTATGAATACAGTCGTCAAGGTAATGCACTAGTTTCCCATTGAGGAAGGAACATTCATTAGAGTGTTCAGTACCCATAAGCATCCACATACCTTACCTAGGTTTGTCACATAAAAGATGCTCCTATGAAAGGTTTGCTATCAAATGACGTAAGGTTTTTCAAATATATTGAACAAAGGAAAAAAGAAACCCTTGCCTACCTTCCCTCTCACCATCGGAGCATACGTGGTAGAAAATGTCAAACAGGTAGAGGCAGAGGTCGAGGCACTGAAGGGAAGCCACGTCGTAACACTCTACTACCGAACATATGATCCAGAGAAAGTCGTGGCTGCCCATTGCAAAAAGGAAAAATTCAGTTAGTCTTATTCTCATACCAAAAATGATCTTGAAGATGGGATTAGAAACTAGTATAATGCTACAAGGGAAATTAGCCCAAGCGAACAATAGGCCATGAAAGATGAGCTCCAAGACGATTCATAGGAAGACATGAGCCTCAAATAAAGAGATTTTTCCATAAATAAAAAGCAACACGATGCACCAAAACGCACCACAGAATCTGAGAATCATAAAGGGAAAGAGGTTGAAGATCCCGTGAGCGACAATGAGGAGGAGGATGCTACAGTAGAACAAAGAAATTGCAACTTGGCAAGGAAGAAGTGAGAGCTCAAGAGGGAAAGGGAGCTAGAGAGAAAACAACCTCAAGGTTCCAGCAACCAGAGCCAAATAGAGAAAAGGAGAAGGAAGGAAGCGCAAGAAAAGGAGAAACAGTTGCGGGAAAGTCAACAAGAAGAAGAAAGGAGAGCGCAAGAAGAGGTAGAGAAGAGAAAGCAAGAATAAAATAAGAAAGCATGAAGAGGAAGAGAAGAAAAAATGGGAAGAGGAAGCTGAGGAGAGAAGACAGGAGGAGAACAAGAGGTTAGAACAAGAGTTGAAGGATATGGGAGATGAACTAGAGAGGCAACGGGCACAAGCAGAGGAAGAAAAAAGGAAATGGGAAGAAGAGCTTAGGAGGGACAAGGAAAAGGAAGGTGGGGAAATTGAACAAGGGAAGACCAACTATTGTACATTAAGAAACCAATTTCCTGGCTGTAGAGAAATTGTGCTTAAGACATTAATAATTATTGTTTGTTGTCACTTATTTGTCACTCTATTGTTTGTTGTATTCTCAAATGAAGGACCTGGAAAACTTGGTCTTTAACCCTTAATACATATGTGACCAAAAAATCTCAGAATGCCATTTGTTTCTAGATATAAATTATGAGTGAAGAAAACTTGAAGGAAAAGTTTAAGATAATATGCTACTTAACACATAAACTATTATCCGTCACTTAGAGGAATTATGAAAATGAGAACTAAATCATAGAAACTTAACAGAGAAACTACTATCTGTGACCCTTGGAGAAGTTAAAGATAATATGCTGCCTTACACAAAAACTATTATCTATAACTTAGAAAGGAAGGTGAAAACTTCAAGTATAGGATCGCTCTTTTAAGGAATTTTAACTTTATCTACATAAGCAAATAAAGACCTGCAGCTTCATTACTGTACTTGAAAGAAGAAAACATAAGATGACATGTGATAGAGAAGGTTATAAAATTATACCCAACAATTCATGAAAACTTCTAATTCTTTCATTAATCAACAGTTATATCAGGAATACAGTGGCCTAGTCTTTGAGTTCACCAAAATTCCGAACAACCCCCCTTTTGTAGTTTTCATATTTTTATACATTGTGGAACAATTGTTGATTTATGAAACTATCAAATTATTTAATTGCTTCTCTAACTATTTGAAGTAAAAACTATTACAAAATTTTATAGATGGTAAAAGACACCTCAAAGAACATGAAATAATAGGAAAATAACTGAATTTAGAAAAGGACGATAACTATTGGCTGCTCTGTTAATCCGCTACCGAGTTCCTTTGTATGTGCCTTAATGATGTTTAATTCGTTTTAGCCGTAATGAAATGTGTTTGAATTTTGTAAACCTTGGCTTACATGTGTATCGAGTGTTTTGATTGGCAAAATTACAATGAAAACATACCCAATTGCCTTCCTCTTCAGATTCGGCTCTAACACTGTTTTTCCTCTTAACACAATGAAATCAACGCAAACCTTTGATTAATATGGAACCCAAAAAGAATTAATCTTGCTTCATAAATCTGTCAGATCCACCCATTCAGCACTCCATTGACTTTGCATCACAAATTACAATCGGCGCTTTCAAATGTTATATCAGTGTAAACCTTTACAATACGTGATAAGGTGGGCACATCGAGAGTTTAAAACATAATGCATATATTTTTGGTTCTGTCCATTCTCCACTGTAGGTTTCAACCCCAAGATCCGATGGCTGATATCAATTTCAAGTGGGCTATTTGAACGAGAGTTACCCACCTGAAATCAGTAGTTGTTCTCTCCTTTAGTGCTACATGTCAACCATTGAATGTAATCGGGCGCTTTCCTCTAAATACCATTTACCACTTTGCATCTGCCCAAAATCCCTCTTATAGTTTTAAATCCATGCTTCATGTTCATTAATGCCTGGACTTGTTTGCGCCCGATGACCGTAGGTCTTCGACCATTGACGACAACAATGCACCTTCAGATTTCTCTTCCACCATCGCTTCTGGTTAATCTCCGTCGTTCATTCATTGATTCTAATCTACATGATTAAGTCTAGATCATTCACTCCCTTCGACCTTATCCATTGATCTCCAAGATCCAATGGTTCCTATGCATTCATTCTTCATCTGTCCACTCACTTTGAATTTTTGCCATTTATTCAGTATTTTGTGGTTCTAGGGATTTAAAACATAATATATATGTGTTTCAGGTCTGACTATCGTGAATCGCAATCGGCCAAAGCTAAGGTGTTGTGTTATAATTGCCCACTGTGATTTACGATTACGATTTAATCACATCGCTAACATACACACACACACACATATTGGTTATGGCTACATATAGCCATTTATATTATGAATTGATTTGATCCTTGGCTATACCGGGGCCGATTCTTTTATACTTGTTCCTTTAGCGATTCCACTATGTCATTATCACTTCTTCCTCTTGCTTTTATATTTTTTTGAAATATTTTCAAGTTATTGAATGAAAAATGATTACTACAAGCAACAAAAATGCATGTTACAACATTTGGCTCCACCTGGGGATAGTGCTTTTGCCACAAAAGCACTAAGAACCACAGATTACTGCCTTGTCCTCGGGCATGGAGTCATACATTACTTTGCCAAACTTAACTGTGTGAAAATTTTGTACATTGAACCCACACCGATATTTGCAGTGATAGGATGCTTGTGCTTTGGTAGCAAAATATTGAGGATCATAGATCAATAGCCTTAATTGGGCATGGAGTCCAAAACTGTGAAAACTTTGAAATTTCACAAACTAAAACCTGACATTCTTGAAGTATGAAACCTCTGCAAACTAGTTTCCAACTGGGACAATCATCCTTATTTATCAACTAAGATTAAACTGAAGAACTGCAATTGGAAACCAAATGCTCAACACCTGAGCTTATTTATATACAAATTCCTACATATGTACATGATTGATCTCAATCAGGTGAAGTCAATCTTCCAATGGTACTAGGTTAGCATTTGAGTGCCTGATCTAGAACCATTCTGCTAGTTAATCTTGAGAATACAATTCATCCTGAACAAAAAATAAATTATCCATAAGGGAAACTCACAACAAAAGTTAGGAATATATCCACAAGGTAGGATGTGTAGACTGCTAATAAATTCCTCCATGTAATCTGCCATAGGATCTTCAAAAGTATAAGAAAAAATATGGTCCTGATCAGCTCCAAAAAAGAAATTCTGTATGTATGAAGGTTTTTGCTCGATTAAACCTTATGTTGAGATAATATGTTCAATAGAACAATCATAAACCTCTTTAAGAAAATTATCTATTTCACTTTCATGTCTCCACTTTTCATCTCTAAGCTTTGATTGAAAATAATTTGTAATTCTAACTTCAGAAAGAAAAAAAAAAAATTTCACATTACTATACGACATATGATCAACTTCAAATAGATTATTTACCTTTGATCTATGGGCATCATTATGTTCTTCAATGCACTGATATATAACGTCTTTATCAACTTTCTTTTTACATAAGATAGCCTCTTTTTCTATGATAGAAGGCTCAATATATTGTTGTCCAACATATCTCACTTGCTGGTTTCTTTCTCTATGTTCAAAACCCAACTGATGAACTTGAAGAGCTTCATCCTATTCCCCATTTAAACCATTTTCATTATAGATAGGAGTACCATCAAATTTATCAAGATAAGATCTTTGGGGATTTATTTGCAACTTAACTATTTCTTCCTCTTCTCGAGCGCTAAGCATAAATTCTCGATGCATGTTTGAACTTTCCTCTATCTGAATACTCTCTTCTTGGAATTGGCTCAACCAATTCTCTGCTTGGGAGATTATTAAAGAATTCTCCGCATCATTTTGAGAAAATGATAGTTCTTTGCTTTTAGAGGCCTTCTCATAATTAGTCTGGCTTTAACCTCTCTGAATGCTTGATGTATTATCAACAAGATCATTAGTTTCTTCAACAGGATTATCATGAGCTTTTAAAGTTTCTTTAGCATCATAATATTCACAACAACCTTTAAAAAGAAACTTGTGTGGATAATAAATTCTATAAGAAGAATTGAATACTAAATGGAAATCTTTCAAAGATGAAATGCTTGAATGAGGCAAAGACCTGAACCAAACCTTAGCTTCTAGGTCCAAAGAAAACAAAAACAACTTCACCTTCACATCTTCATGAATGATGCCCTACTGCTCCATGTATTCATGAAACTCTTGGAGGTGCTGAGCTGGATCTTCATATTCCTTTCTACTAAATTTTGGAAGATACTCATTCCAGGCGTAAAATCCAAGCATATCATGAGGATAGCTGGTGATCCCAGTAAAATCAAATGGATCAAATTTATGGACTAAAAATGCATGGAGAGCCATTAAAAACCAGAAAAGAAAACTTCAAAGTGTAGTGGAGTCACCAGTTAATGTTGTAAGTGAAAATCACAAGTGTGAATGTACAACCAACCGTTGAAACTTGTCACTCTCAAGAATTAGCTTCAAACTTAATAAACCTAGGGAAAAGTGTTCTTAGTCAATTGTTTTGCATGCTGAGATTATTGTGGAGTCGCCTTTTATTGATTTTATTCAAAACAACCAAGTATTTCCTCCTCACTAAACAACCAGAGGAAAATATTGAAAACCCATGGAAAAGTGTTATTGTCTTCTCTCCCTGGCAACGATGCCAATTAAATTTGTACCTTAAGAAACCAATTTCCTGGCTATAGAGAAATTGTGCTTAATACATTAATAATTATTGTTTGTTGTCACTTATTTGTCACTCTATTGTTTGTTGTATTCTCAAATGAAGGACCTAGAAAACTTAGTCTTTAACCCTTAATACATATGTGATTGGAAAATCTCAGCCATTTGTTGCTAGATATAGATGACGAGTGAAGAAAACTTGAAGGAGAAGTTTAAGATAATATGTTGCTTAACAAATAAACTATTATTCGTCACTTAGAAGAATTATGAAAATGAGAATTGAATCATAGAAAATATGCTGCTTAACGCAGAAACTACTATCTGTGACCCTTGGAGAAGTTAAATATAATATGTTGCCTTACACAAAAAATATTATCTATAACTTATAAAGGAAGGTGAAAACTTCAAGTATAGGAGCGCTCATTTAAGGAATTTTAACTTTATTCACATAAGCAAATAAATACCTCCAGCTTCATTACTATACTTGAAAGAAGAAAACATAAGATGACACATGACAGAGAAGGTTACAAAATTATACAAAACAATTCATGGAAACTTTTGATTCTTTCATTAATCAACAGTTATATGAGGAATACAGTGGCCTAGTCTCTAGGTTCTCCAAAATTCCAAACAACCCCCCTTTTCCTTTGTAGTTTTCATCTTTTTATACATTGTGGAACAATTGTTGATTTCTGAAACTGTCAAATTATTTAACTGCTTCTCTAATTATCTGAAGTAAAAACTATTACAAAATTTTATAGAGGGTAAAAGACACCTTAAAGAACATGAAATAACAGGAAAATAAATAAATTTAGAAGAGGAAAATAACTATTGGCTTGCTCTATTAATCCACTGCCAAGTTCCTCTGTATATGTCTTAATGATGTTTAATTCATTTTAGCCATAATGAAATGTGTTTGACTTGTGTAAACTTGGGCTTACATGTGTATCAGGCCTTTTTATTGGCCAAAATATAAAGAAAACATACCCAATTTCCTTCCTCTTCAAAGTCAGCTCTAAAGTTTACACAACGAAATCAACGTGAACCTTTGATTAATACGGAACTAAAAAAGAATTAATCTTGCTTCATAAATCTGTCAGATCTGCCCATTCAGTGCTCCATTGACTTCACATCACAAATCACAATCGGCGCTTTCAAATGTTATATCAACATAAACCTTTAAAATACGCGATAAGGCAAACATGTTGAGAGTTTAAAACATAATGCATATATTTTTGGGTCTACCATTCTCCACCGTAGATTCCAACCCCAAGATCCAACGACTAATATCAATTTCGGGTGGCCTATTTGCACGGGAGTTACCCACCCGAAATGAGCGGTTTTTCTCTCTCCTTTAGTGCTATGTGTCAACTATTGAATGGAATCGGGCACTTTCCTCTAAATACCATTTACCACTTTACATCCACCTAAAATCCCGCTTATAGTTTTAAATCCGCCCTTCGTCTTGGTTAACGCTTGGACTTGTTCACGCCCAATGACTGTAGGTCTTCAACCATCAATGACAGTGATGCACCTTTAGATTTCTCTTCCGCCATCGCTTCTAGTTAATCTTCGCCATTCATTCCTTGATTCCAATCTACATGATTAAGTCTAGATCGTTCATTCCCTTTGACCTTATCCATTGATCTCCAAGATCCAACGGTTCCTGTGCATTCATTCTTCATCTGTCCACTCACTTTGAATTTGCACCATTTCTTCAATGTTTTGTGTTCTAGGGCTTTAAAACATAATATATATATAGATAGATATATATATATATGTGTGTGTGTGTGTGTGTGTGTGTGTGTGTGTGTGTGTGTGTGTGTGTTTCGGTTCCAAACTATCATGAATCGCAAATTAGCCAAAGTTGAGGTGCTATGTTATAACTACCCACTGTGAATTTGCGAATTGCGATTTAATTGCATTGCCTAACATACATACATACATACATATATATATATATAAATATATATATATATATACATATATATATATAATATATATAATATAATATATATATATATATATAATACATATATAATATATTATATATATTTGGTTATAGCTACATATAACCATTTTATAATTATGATTTGATTTGATCCTTGGCTATACCGAGGCTGATTCTTTTATACTTGTTCCTTTAGCGATTCCTCTATGTCATTATCACTTCTTCCTCTTGATTTTATCTTTTTTTGAAATATTTTCAAGTTCTTGAATGAAAAATGAATACTACAAGCAACAAAAATGCATGTTACAACACCAAAAAAATAACTGACCTAGGCATGAGACAAAGAGAGCTTCCTCCATTAAATGTACTTCCTACTACTCCCCTCACTGGCGGACACCTTCCACTCCAAGGGATGGGTATCTCGAAGGATCAGAATGAGAAGGTCCTAGATCTTGCTAGACTCACTTTTGATAAAATAAACCTCAATATTGTACAAGAAATGAAGAAATATTTTAGCAGGAACCCAACCGAGCCTCTATTAGTAACCATGACCAAGGATATTGTGCCTAACATTACAAAAAACCCTCAAATGATTGCCTCGTCCTAGACAGCTTTCACTGTCGCCACAGAACACAATGTGGCCCGAATGAGCAAATAGATTGCAGATTTGTAGAATAGGCTTTATGCATCCAAACAAAGGGCCACCATGGTGAAATAGGAGAAGAATAAGATGGAGGAAGAGAATGTGGCACTTCGCTTAGTACACACAAGTACAATTGAATTCCAATCAGCAATTGAAGTGGAAATGAAGGATCTGGGGGAGGCCATTTAAGTAGTCTACGAGGAGATATCTAAACTACACCACACTGTAGCCCCCATCGTGGCCATCTAAGCCCACACAAAATAAAGAGTCACCATGCTTAAAGAGGTTATGACTGCTTTGGATAGGATACACAAATGGTCTGTCAAGTACCGAGGAGCACCGACGATGGTCCCTAAGAAAGATTGGATCACCATGAAAAATACTAAGGTCCAACTCCACATCAAAATTTAGTCCAAAGACAAATTGACCAAAGATATGGAGAGGGTACTGGCATCCTACATGCATCTATTCAACAACTTGGAATAAGTGATCCAACTACATGGATTTCCCTCGATAGGGGAAGTCTAACAAGTAAGGAAGCATGATGAGATCACCAAGGAAGTACATGCATTCATAGAGACATATAAACAAGCAGCCCGTATGAAATACATGCCAATCACTAGAGAAACTATCACGCTTTATGTGGTAGAACCAGTGAGGATCTACACCAAACTGGTAACCTTGAATAATCAGGTGCATGACAAAAGGAACACCCTCATCCCAGATGCACTCAAGTGCCTGCATTGACATGATGAAGACCAACCACAAGTCACTCCCATTGCAGCAGAATACAACCTGTGGCACACATATTTGACGAAACAACTCAAGCTTGACATTCTAGGACTTGCGATTATTAAATTAGTGAATTATATTAATAGCTATTTTTGTGACGTTTTTACTATAGTAGCATAGAACACCTTGTGAATATGAAAGGTCATGTAGAATGCCAAAAGTCATTTTTGGTGAATATGAAGGGTCATGTGGAATACCAAAAGTCATCTGGTAAATGAAAGGTCATGAGGTAATCAAAGAGTCAAGGGTAGGCCAAGAGTCACTCTTACCCTATGAATATACCCTCATGCCTCATTTGTAATGACCTATTTTGCTTAGGACTCTTTTGGAGATAGATACATTGCTTGAGAGAATTTATGTCCTTCTAATATATGCAAGGAGTGATTGTACGTTTCCACTATTGGATTCTTCAAATATTTTATGTGCTAGTGTCATGAGTATTTTCTTCACTTAATGGATCAGATGTTCCTGAAAGCTATTTGATGTATGATCTGCTCACATGTTGTTTCACACTCCAAACTTTGTGTTGCTTCGTATGAATGGTATTTGATTCGCTAACTCTATACTTGTGCCGATGAACTATTTCTTTGGTATCAGTATAATCTATTTTGACTACACAGTTATGTATGCTCGTAAATTTTTAATTGTTGTGAATTGATTTACAATTGTTAAGCATTTTATCTTGGAATACATGAGTCTTATCTAAAGCCTACAAACAGTAACTTTACATAAGGTTTATGTTATTTATGGTTTAGCTATTCATGGTGTATGTGGCATAAGATATTTTTCAATTATTCCTTTGTATTTATTGAGGTTCATACTTTCAATTAAGTCCACATTTCACCTCCATCCTAAGAAAGCTATACAAAACTGAATGGCAGTCAGGCCTACATACTAGAATGGATCCCCATCACAAATAGTGTAGGCTCTATTTGGGAACCTACACCGAGGAGATCCCCTTTACTATTGGTGGAAGATTCTAGCCCGTCAATAGGTACCAAGCTTGGAAACCTCCAATCAATAGTCATGTGGCTTCTAGGAGTTTCAATGCTCTCACATGCATTCTAAGCACCCTCTAGGCCTCACACAACCAAGGTACCAAGATTAACAACCTCCTACCAGTAGGCTTGTGGCTTCTAAGAGTTCCACTGCCCTCACAAACCTTCTAGGCACCTTTCTATGCCTCACATAACCAAGGTATGAAACACATATGTCTCCAACTAGCAATAATGTGGCTTCGAAGAGTTCCACTTCCTCATAAGCCTTCTAGGTACCCTTCCAGGGCTCACATAGCTAAGGTACCAAGCCTAGTAGCCTCCAACCAGCAACCAACAATCTTGTGGATTCCATTTTATCATTATCACCATGATTCCATGGTTTTCCTTCTAGAATCACGAAGAAGATCCATTTTGTATTCTCATCATAGTGCAGAGAAGTCCTCTATGTAATCCTTCCTTCTCCTCCCTTCACAATGCCAAACATGCCTCTTTTGTATAAATTCCTACTTTTTTCCACTTGGCACATCCTAAGGCCTTAATGGACTTTAGTCATGTGCAAGGGAACTTTTTATGTTCATTAAATGATAAATTCCTTTTTTACCTATCCACGGAGTCTTAGCTCCCCATTCTCATTTCCTCTTTCGGTTTGTAACAATTTTATTTTATTAACATGCATGTGTTACATGATTATATTAGCAAGCATTCTAGCCTAAAAATATAAAACATGTGTACATAGGAATACCATTCCTAGACACGTAAAACAACACATAAATGGGGGTAACGCCCCCCAATAAACATTTAGACACATGCACCTAGGCACATCGACCCTCAAGAAGATGTTCTCAACTCACTAGCCTCTTAAATGTGTCCTAGATCACTAACCTAGTTTGGCATATGCATGTTATTTACATTCCATGAGTCAAATAGAGATGTTACATTCCCCTTCCCCTTATTTAGGCACTATCCTCAATGCAATACAGATACACACACAATCTGTTTATTCAAGGAAATGAGGGTATTATACCCTCATCATATCCTTATGCTCCCATGTAGTATCTTCAGGACCAAAATGGCTTCACATCACCTTTACCAAGAAAATGTCTCGATTCTGTAGCATCTTGAATTTATCATCTAAAATTTTCACTAGTGGACCTGAAAGTCTCCTTCGCGCTCCACCTAAATCATGTTCCAACCAATCACATGATTAACATCAAGAGCATACTTTTTAGGAAATGATATATGAAAAAATTTATGAATGTGAATGGATGATGGTATTGCAATCCTATATGTAATCATACTAATCTTCTCTAGGATTTCAAACATTCCATAGTATCTCGTTGTTAACATTGCACAACTACCCAATTTTAGGGAACTTGTCCATACCTTCACCCTCAAGAAGTCACAATTTCTAATTTTAAATTCCTTGCTTGACTTGTTCTTCTCTGCATAAATTTTCTGTATATCCTAGGAATCCTTTAAATTCTATTTGATTTTTGCTACCTGTTCTTTCATTAACCTAAGAAAAGTTGGACTAATAATGGCCTTATCAACTAGACTATCCCAACTCACTATTATGTTGCATTTCCTACAATACAAGGCTTCAAATGGGCTCATATTAAAAGATACTTAATACCCAATATTATAAACAAACTCCACTAGGCGCAAATGTTCTTCCCATTTTGAATATTTTTCCATCACATACATCCTCAACATGTCTTCAATGACTCGATTGACTCTTTCTGTATGACCATCTAACTCTCAATGGTATTTTGTACTCAAATTTAAATTAGTCCCAAATCCCTTAATAAGATTATGTAAAAATTGGACATAAACTTAGGATCTCTCTCCGAATTAATTTCCTTGGGAACACCCTGTAGTTTGGAAATTTTCATGTAAATCTTAGCAACATGGGTTTGTTTGTATGTTGACTTCATTGGGATGAAGTGGTTATCCTTGGTGATTTTATCCACTACAGCGATGATCGAATAATGTTGCATCACCATTCTAGGCAAATTTTTAATGAAAGCAATGGAAATGATTTTCCACTTCTACTTAGGATTGGGTATTGTTTGTAACAATCCCTTTGGGTGCCTATGCTCGTCTTTAAACTTTGTAATTATAAGCACCTGGACATATATTTGACCACTTCCTTCTCCATACCCGATCAATAATATTATTTTATGATTGTTTATTGATACCCTGGGTTCCCATCATTAAGAAATCTATGCATCTCACTCAACACTAATTTTTCAGCCCCTAGGAATTTAGCAAGTAGATCTCACCTTTATAAAAAAGATATCCATATTTTTCCATTTCATAATCCTTGTATTTGGGTTGCACTATGCCTTATTGCAGGTTTCCTTTTATTTCTATGTATTGTTTATATGAATTCCCAACCTTTATGTTCGGTGCGAGATCCCCCAAGGCAAGTTTTGGGACTTAAAGCCCATATTTTGACCAAATCCAATGTAAAGACTCCACGTTTTATGAGCGCGGAGCGTGAAGATTGTAAATGAGTCATAGGGTTGTTTGCCCTCATTTTTTAATGTAATAACGGATTTAGAAATCTACCCATGGTCCGCAGACCATGGGATTGTATAAATAGAGCGAGGCTCTGAGTTGTAAAGAGACATCTAAGAGAAAGAATTAAGGAGAAGATGAAGGATTGAGTCTAAGTTGAAGTGTAAAGTCATGTCTTTGGGTTGTAGACTAGGAGAAGGCTCTGCAGCTGAGTGTGCAGAGGTCTAGTAATCCTCTATTTATGTGAATTTAACTAAAAGTATAAGAAGATAAGTAGGATCCGCAATGTAACTTAGGGAAAGAGTGCAGATCACTGCCTTAGCAGTGCGGAATCACCTCAGCCCTTGATTAGGGTTGTGCGAAGGCGATTATAACAGAGTGAGAAGGTGATTAATTTACTTTTATTAAATAATAAAAGTAAAATTAATAAAATTATTAAAATAAAATTAATAAAATAAAGAATAAAATAAAAAGAGAATAATAATAAAAATAAGTATAATTAAATTAAATTAAAAGTAAATAAGTAAAATAGAATATTAGAATTAAATATAATAAAATTAAAAATTAATAAAATAAATTATTAATAAAAATGTATTAATAACTAAATAAAATATTAAATTTAATTTGATTTAATAAGATCAATAAATTAACAATTTTATTATTCTAATTAATTAATAGAATAAATAAATAAATTAATAAATAAAATTAATAAAATTTTTATGAATTAATATAAACTAATAATAAAATCTATAAATAAAATTTCCGAGCCGACAGTGTATTGATCCAAAAAAATAAAAAATTAAACTCATTAGTATTTATTTCCTAAAGCAGCTCATCTTGTATCATCATTCTTAAGTCCTGATGATGGATCCCATTTGGGATTTGAAATGTTGGCATGAAAAGTTTCATACTGTGGGTTCTCCGGTAGCTCATTCGAGAGAAGGCCTTGTAGGACAGGAGAGTGCACGAAGTGACTTGCGTGAGGTTATTCCTAGCTGGACTAAGTTGACCCCTCAGACATCTCAAAGGTGTGGAAACTTGGTTCCAGCATCCCCCCATACTGCTTTGGGTGAGACGTTAGTCCGTGCTCTATGGGCTGTTGCCGGGACTAGAATCTGCATAGAGATGTCTGATATCATTGGATCCTACTAAGAAGGAAGCTGAAGGTTGATTGGACAGGAGAATTCACAAGTTCGTGGGGCAAGAGAATAGGAATCTACAACTGAAAAAAGAAGAGTGGTTAGACTGCTATTTGTACACAGATATCCACAAAATTTTCTTCACATCTTTCCCTGTTGAGTTGTATGAGTGGATCACGAAGCTAGTAGATAACCAAGGAAGGTGGAAACTCAGAAATCCTATTGTGTGGACCCCAAAGCTATTGTGTAGATTGGAAGCATCAGAGGATAAGATCACACATGTTTTTGATCACTGGCTCGATCAGATTATAGGAGGATTCATTACTGAGTTCGTGGTAGATACTTCAGTTAGCTATAGCGAGACAAAGCGATGCTTTCTCAAAGGACAGCGAGGTAAGTATGTAAAGTCTTTGATTACTTGGATTAAAATTCTATTGTGTGAAAAGAGGGTTATGCAATTACCTTGATGTCTGGAGCTACGTGAAGTGGAAAAACCTACAGAAACGAAGGAAGTAAGGGACTAGAGAATAACCCTTTGATTTCACCTCCGCAAGGGGATGAAGAAGAGCTTGTGAAGGTTTCGATGCAAAGTGTTATCAAGTTGGTAAGGCAGAGGATTCCACGCATACCAACCCCACCCACACCACCATTAGGTTCACCACCTTCACCTCCATCTTCACCCATACCACCTCCGCCACCACCGCGAGTCAATATGGCAAGCACGATAAAGTTTCCTCTATTCAAGGGAGTAGGAAATGAAGATCCGAACTAGTTTTGGTAAATGATAAGAGTTGTATTGGAAGTGTACGGAGTTACAAATGATAATATAAAGAAAGTGACACTGGTCAGTGCTTTGCAGGATCATGCACTAACCTGGTATATTAAGCATTCTAATGACAATCTGAATGCGGGGATTGCGGATATCCAAATTGCGCTAAATAGAGAATTTAGCAGGCTGAAGTCAGAAGCGCATTCAATCATTGGATTCAAAGAAATAACAATGATACCAGGTGAGACTCCTTAGGAGATAGATCAGAGGCTAAAGTGCATGATTCATGAAGCTAATATGAATTTGACGAATGGACAACACCGTGAATGGTTTGTAGCATCGCTAACACCGCATTTGAGGAACACATTGTCGCAATAGAGGTTAACGACTTAGGCAGAGGCCTTGGAGATCGCAATGAGGCTACATGAAACCCTGTTACAGGATCCTAACCTGGGAGTTTAGCATATCCACGCGCAGTTGAAAAACCTATGCCTTGAGATGCAGAGTCTCAAACAAGACAGGACAGCTTGCCCAGAAGTGCGCGAAGAAGTATGGTGCGTAAAATGCAAGGGTCGGGGTCATGATAAGGACCACTGCCCTGTGTTTGTGAATTACCTCATGAGAGGAGGACTGATTTCATTAAGACCAAATGCACAAGTAGGACCTAGCGCGGTGCCTGCTCTGTGGTGTGCGATTTGTCAAATAGGAGGAAAGCATGCTACAGACAACTGCCATTTGTTATAGAAGTACACACAAAATTCGCAATAGTTGTTCTGTAATTTTTGTAGATCGGTTGGACACGATGAGCACACTTGTAGAAACTATGAGATGATGATGGATAAAACTCCCACCTATAGAGTTCAGACTAAAACGTGACCCCTTGACCAGAATGCAGGAGTGGCGTGAATTGGATTTCATGGGTGCGGACGAGGCCGAGGTGGAGGAGGACCTAGAAGAGGTTGCGGATAACTGATATGTTACAATTGTAGAGGGCCACGACATTATGCTCATGATTGTACAAATCCAATGCATCCATCATGTCTGTACTATACCTTGTTTGATCATGAGACAAAGGATTTGTAGGTTTTAACCTCGTACATAAATTACCTGCATACGAATTCTAAATCACATGAAAAATAAAAATGCGAGAGCATAACACATAAAACACATATACACAAAGATTTCCCACTGGATCCCAAAACCAGGACTAACAGCTTGATTTTTCATTATATTCCTTTCAATGTTACAATACATATTTATACATGCCGAAGCATCCAGTACCATGGACCGAAAAACCATCGCGTCCAAAACCATAGACCGAAAACCATCGCATCCAAAAAACATGTGCGAAAATCATGCAAAAAACCATAGGTGGGTCCGCCCAACCTAACATAGGGTCCAAAACCAAAATTTTCCGGGGCGCTGCCCC
>APFE030886112.1:65095-103865 GCA_000404065.3 Pinus taeda
AAGGAAGCCTTGAGGACTGGTGCGAATGCAGGAGAATGATGTGCATGCATTTTGGGAAGCCTAAGATGTGACTAACAAATAAATAAAATGGATGGGATGATCTGCGCGCACACCTGGCCAAGTGGACAAGGGTCTATGGAGAAGAGACACAACCTAAGTGAGTGCACCTTTTCTATCATACCCTAGATGTTATACCCATGAACTGGTATATAGAGATGGAGCTCCACCATGGGACAACTGAATGGGATATCTTACGCGAAGGGTTCCTGTTAACCTTCACTTCTGAGGATCACTAGTGGGACACTGTTGATGACGCACTACAAGATGTAAAAGCAGTTATATTTAGGATACCATAGGAATTGATAGAATTGATTTAGCCTAAATGGGCTACTTAGCTGAGCTGCACGCTGGAATGTTATAATGTAAATGCTAAAGAAGACAACAAGGATCCACATAAAATTAACATTCCAGAAACAGAAGGCCATCGCGAGGTTCAAGGACCACAGATTGAGAACCCTGACATAACTACGCCACTAAAGACAAAGTAAGTGAACATTAGTATGGAGGCCAAACCTAAGTATGAAACACTCGGCAACTACTAGGATGACATGATGGTGGATAAGGTCATTGAGTTACTCTGTGAGTACCAAGACTTATTTCTAACCAAGTTCATGGATTTAAAAGGAATCATTGGAGATTTAGGAATGATGAGGATCACATTAAAGCTTGACACGAAGCCAGTTAAGAAGAGGCCTTACCGCTTAAATCCGAAATACAAGGAGAAGGTCTGCATAGAACTAGACAAAATGATCGTAGCAGAAATCATTGAGCCAATGGAAGAATCTGATTGGGTAAGCCGTATGGTGGTGCAAGAAAAGAAGCAGAAGGGTGAGATAAGAATATTCATGGATTTTAGGAAATCGAATGATGCGTGTGTGCATGATCCATTCCCAACTTTGTTCACAGATGAAGTATTAGAAAATGTCGGTGGGCAGGAAGCATATTCTTTCACTGACGGTTTCTCAGGGTACCACCAGATCAAAATTGCACCAAAAGATAGGAGCAAGACAACCTTCATGACTGAGTGGGGTTGATTTCAATACACTGTTATGCCATTTGGGTTGAAGAATGTGCCGACCATCTTTTCACGCGTGGTTGTTGTAGCATTCAAGGTATATATCCACAAGTTCTTGGAGGTTTATTTTGATGATTGGACTATATTTGGGTTGGTTAAGCACCATGTAGTGAGCTTATGCTTGATGTTGGATACCTACTGAAGATACCAAATTGCGCTTAACCTCAAGAAGTTTACATTCCTCGTTCCTTTTGGGAACCTGTTGGGACATGTGATTTGCAAACAGGGACTGATGGTAGATCTCATGAAGATTGTAGTGATTTTGAATTTGGAAGCATTGTGAAATGTCAAACAGTTGCATTTTACCCTGGGACATACGGGGTACTACAGGAAGTTCATCAAAATCTATGCCCAAATCACCATGCCAATGGAGAAGCTATTGAAAAAAGATGCCATGTTCTACTAGAACGATTACTGTAAGAAAATCCTGGATGTACTAAAAGAAAAGATGGGCACTACACCAATCTTGGTCTTCCCCAAATGGGACATGGAGTTTCATGTCCATGTCCATGTTGATGCATCGTGTATAGCACTGGGAGCGGTACTAACATAGGATGGTGGAGAGGGCTTAGATCACCTTATTGCATTCGCGAGTTGCAAATTGTCTAAAGCAACAAAGAACTATTCCATCGCTAAATGCGAGGGATTGGCTATGGTCTCCATGCTCTAGAATATCGGCATTATTTTCTAAGGGGACACTTCAAGATGCATACAGATCATTCCACATTGAAATGCTTGGTCAATAAGCCTATGTTTGGGGGACACATATGCAGGTGGCTTTTATTGTTCCAAGAATATGATTTTGAATTTGTTGTGAAGACTAGATGACTGAACGCGGCACCGGATCACCTGCCATGCATTGAGACAGGAGAGGAACCTACTACTATGGAGGAAGGATTACCTAACACACAACTCTTTGTTGTGCGTGAAGCAGATGGACACTTTGAATACATAATTCACTTTCTCACAACTGGAACTGCGCCGAAGGAGTACTCTGTCTAGCAAAAGAAGGAACTAGTGGTGCGCACGGAAGATTTTTATGTCATTATAGGGCACTTATATAAGATGGGAAATGATGAGATACTACGAAAGTATGTACCTAAATTTGAACGAGGCCATATCCTCACGAACATGCATGGGGGTGTTGTGTGAGGACATTATGCAAGGAGAGCGACCACACAGAAAATTCTTTGCACAGGGTTGTGGTGGCTGACCCTTCATCAGGATTCAAAAGCACATTGCAAGGCCTGTGATGTACATCAAAGAATAGTTAAACCATCACGAAGGGACGAGATGTCTTTGAATCAGAAGATGACACTACAACCCTTTGAAAAGTCGGCGATTGACTTCGTAGGACCTATCAAACCTCAAGGAAAAACGGGCACGAGATATATTATCACTGTGATAGAGTACCTAACTCGTTGGGCAGAAGCACAACCAATAAAATATTGCACGATCACCACGGCTGCGAAGTTTATGTTTGAAGACGTATTGACATGATTTGGATGTCCACAGATCTTAATGAGCGATTGCGATACACATTTCCTGAACGAAACAATTAGCGCGCTGACATAAGAGTTTCAGGTGTATCATCAGAAAAGTACATCGTATCACCCACAAGACAATGGGACAGTAGAAGCATTTAACAAAATACTGGAGACTGCGTTGACCAAAGTATGCAATGCATAGCGAAGTGATTGGGACCTACGCGTACTTGAAGTATTATGGGATTATAGGACGACATGCAATAAACTGATGGGACAGACACATTTCCGACTGGTCTATGGACTGGAAGCCATAATAACAATGGAGTATGTTGTGCCTAGTCTACGCATAGCAACGATCATAGGTATTATGGACCGCAGAGCCCTAGAGGAGAGGCTCGCGCAGTTGGAGGAACTCGAAGAAGAACGTTTTTTGGCTCGATTCCATCAACATGTACAAAAGCAGCACGAAAAGGCCTGGCACGATCAACATATTAAGTTGCGCACCTTCAAGGTGAACAATTTGGTGTTACTATATGATAGTAAGTTTGATAAATTCCCAGGAAATTCAGAATGCATTGGCTGGGACCATACATTATTAAGGAGGCCACAGACGGAGGAGCAGTGCAGTTGGTAAAGGTAAATGGAGAACCTTTCCCAGGAAAAGTGAACGACAGTCGGTTGAAACCATACACGGCTGGCCCGACCGCCTCACTAGCTAACATAAGCACAATTTAGCGCTCCAGGTAGATGAAAGGAGATACAAGGCTATAAACAGACGTAGGGAATGCAAGAGCAAATACAAGGAAGTAGTTTAGATACAACGGTCTCTGAAAAACATGAGCAAGAGGTACAACAGGTAGCTACTTAGTGCGATGTCGATCTTGCAGCAGTTCAGAAAGTTTTGGGAGGTCTCCACATGAAGCTCTCCGCATTGATAGAGTGACTCATGGGCTAGTCACGATGTTTGTGTTGGGGGCCTATTGGGCGCAGGATCCCCCAAGGAAAGCTTTGGGACTTAACCCACAGATTTTGACCAAATCCAATGTAAAGACTCCTTGTTTTATGGGCGCGAAGCATGAAGATTGTAAATGAGTCATAGGGTTGTCTGCCCTCATTTTTGTAATGTAATGTTGGCTTTAGAAAGCTACCCATGGTTCGCGGATGATGGGATTGTATAAATAGAGCAAGGCTCTAAGTTGTAAAGAGACATCTAAGAGAAAGAATTAAGGAGAAGATGAAGCATTGACTCTAAGTTGAAGTGTAAAGTCATGTCTTTGGGTTGTAGAGTAGGAGAAGGCTCTGTAGCTGAGTGCATAGAGGCCTAGTAGTCCGCACCTAAGTGTGTGGACCCTTGTAGCTGAGTGCGTAGGGTGAGTCAAGTCTGTAACCGTTGGGGAAATAATAAAGAGAATTTTCTTATCATTCTGTGTATCTTTTTCCTGTTTTGTGCATTGAAGTATATTGGGTATGAATTGCAAGTCTATTGTTTATTTGTTGCGTGAACTTATATGAATGTGTTGAATAAGCGAATATAAGATAAGTATCTGTTCACACGAAGTTAACTAATAGTTATAAGAAGATAAGTAGGATTTGTAGTGTAACTTAGGGAAAGAGTGCAGATCGTTGCCTTAGCAGCGTGGAATCACCTTAGCCCCTAATTAGGGCTGCACGAAGGCAATTATAACAGAGCACGAAGGCCTCGCAGGAAAGGATAATGCATTAAGTGACTTGCGCAAAGTCATTCCTAGTTGGACTAAGTCGACCCCTCAGACATCTCAAGGGTGTGGAAACTTGGTTCCAGCATCCCCCCATACTGCTTTGGCTAAGACCTCAGTCCACGCTCCGTAGGCTATTGCCGAAAGGGCTAGTAGTACAGGGATTTGTTTGGCTAAATAACTCTGAACCTAGGTTAGCCCCCCCGCCCGCCGCCCCCCCCCCCCCTTCAAGCCAACATTCTAAAATTGATTTTTAATCATGTTTACATGTTTTTATGAATATAGGAAGCATGGCATGTGGCCTCCTACTAAGTGCATCAACCACTCTATTTTATTTCCCCTTTATGTGCTTAATTTTAAATTCATAATTAGCCAAAATTTCTAGCCATCTAATTTTCCTAATATTTAAATGTGGCTATCTAAAAAACCCATTGTGATCTGTTCTCAACTCAAACCTCTTTCCTATGAGGTAATTTCTCCACATATTCAAGGCCTGTATGATGGTTTCCAACTCTAAATCATGATTGGCATAATTCCTTTCATGCTCCTTGAGCTTCTTAGATTCATAACATATCATATGCCCATTCTGCATGAGCACTCCTCCAAGTCCCTCTTTACCTTCATCTATCCAAATAAGAAATTATTCATATGGGTCAACTATCTACAATACAAGTGCACTTTTTAAAAATCCCTTTAACTATTGAAAGACCTCTTTACATTTATGATACTAGAAAAAAATTGCACCTTTATTTTACAAGGAGGTAATAGGATGGCTATCCTCGAGAACCCTCTAATAAATCTTCTATAATAACCTTCTAAACCCATGAAATACCTCACCTCTATCACATTTTTTTGTGTTTTCCTTTTTTCAATGACTTTAATTTTTACTGGGTCTACTATTATCCCTTATTTTCAAATAATATGACCCATATAATGAATCTTCTTAGGTAAAATGAGCACTTAGCTTGGAATATAGTTGATTCTCTCTACGTACCTATAGCACCATCCTTAGATGATCTTCATGCTCTTCCTCATATTTAGAATATATGAGGATTCCATCCAAAAAACCAATAACAAACTTATCTAAATAATTATTGAAGACACCATTCTTGCGACACATAAAAACACTTGGCGCATTAGATAACCCGAATGGAACCACTACAAACTCATAATTTTCATATCAAGTATGAAATTCTATCTTAATTATTAGTGTAAATATTTCGGAGAGGTGTACCAAAAATACTTCACTTAAGTCAATGGTGACAAGTGACCCTAACAACAAGATGTGGTTGTTTACACTTCAGATCTGAAATGACAAAAGGAAACCCTACAACAAAAATATCAACAAGAAATAACCGATGCAATAACCTAATAGAAGAAGACTTTAAATGAATAATTTGTATTATTAATAAAACTTGGTGAAGAAGATTTACAACATGGGTCTATAGATCCCCCTTTGTGGGGTGATTCCTTTGTTGTCCTTGTGCTTCAATAATCTGTTTCTCTCTCAATATGTAAAAACCCAAAACAAAATAGAACTCAAGTGGGAGCTCAAATGGCATGAGATGATAATGTTGACCATGATAGTGATCATGGTGAAGAATGAATGGAAACCCCTCTTATTTATAGCAAAGTATTGGGCTATATTAGAAATTGGAAAATAATAAAATATTATTGACCAAATCAAGATCTAACCGTTAGGAATACTTTATTATATTTTTTGGAGAGGGAACAGATATTCAAAATAGTCAAATATCTTTATTTAGAAAATGGTAATTAACAAATAAAATGATTTATTAATCACTCGGAAAGAATTAAGAAAAATGTGAATTTGAGATAATTATTAAATAATTGTTTAATAATTATTCCAAAAATAAGAGTAAGGAATAATAAATAAATAATGATTTATTTTTTTATTTTTTATTTTTTTTAAAGTTTGGTTGCTATATTAGATTCTGAAAAAGTTCCAAGAGTTCAGTCTCCTCTGGTACATGATATGCCATTGTTTGTCCTAATCAAGGGGTTTATAAAACGAAACTACCTCCTTGATCCTTGCTTTGCAACTTTTACTACTGCCTAGTACTGTGCTACTATAGATTCTTATAAAAGAAAATAGCAAAAAGATGCATTTACAATACATTTAATCTATCATTATATGTTGGATGTGTCTCGCTGTAGATTCCTCTGGCTGATCCTCTCTTGCTTCCTGCTTGACGCTAGAGGAGCTGGTGGCAGCTACATTTCTCTTATCCATCATATACTTGAGAATGGAGAAGAATTCCTCTACGTGAGCGTAACGATTGGAAAGCTGCCTAAACTTCTCTTGTAGGGATGATGCTCTGTGCATAAACAGTTGTATCTCCGCCTTATATTTCTCATTCATGAGACGGTCTTGTTCATAGAGCCTTCGGTTCTGCTCTTCAAGACGTCGATCATGTTATTCCAATCTTGCTTCCAGGAGCTTTTGCTTATCATCTAGGACAGTCTGCTGAGTCCTTATTTCCTCAAGTTCTGCCTGCAGGTCTGCATAGTGCAGACAATCCTCGTTGCGCGCCATATTTGGATAGAGGGTGCGGTAGGTGAAGATGCAGAGGACAGAAGCGCGGTAGGTAAAAAAATTTAGAGCGTTTTGAGGAGGGATGTCAGAGTCAAAATGGTTTTTGTAACGGGCGAGAGAGTGGAGATAATAGCCCGCGGTTATCCTTTCGGCCCTGTTTGGGTAACAGGTAATAATGATTTATTTAATTATTCCTAGGTGATTTAGTCAAAAAATTTAGGAAACAATTATTAAATAATGATTTAATAATTATTTAAGGAGAAAATTAAATAAATGATGATTTATTCAATTATTCTCAGGAGTGTTTTTTATTTTAAACATAAAAAATTTAATAAAAATGGTTTACTAAATTATTTCCTACAGTGAAAGTGATTTTACTATGGTAAAACTAATGCTACATGGTGTATTTCGGTCCACCGAGTTATAAATGGCTAGGTGGTCATTTTTTAGGTGATAACACTAATAATGTCCTCTTATTCAATTCTCAGTTGGTGATACTCTAACTTTAGATCAATTTTAGAAAATATCTTAGCTTTCCTAAGTTGGTCAAACAAATCTTCAATTAAGAGAAATGGGTATTTATTCTTCACTACAATTTTGTTCAGTTCACGAAATTCAATGCATAACCTTAGTGTGTCATCCTTCTTTTTAATGAATAAAACTGAAGCACCCCATGATGATACACTTAGGTGTACATACCTTTTCCTTATGAGCTCTTCCAACTACGTTTGTAACTCCTTCAGTTCTTGTGTAGTATTTATGTGTCATGTTTTGGAACCAGTGTAGCTCCAATTACCAAATCTATAGAGAAGTCAATCCCACCTTTTGGTGGTAACCCTAGAATTTTTGAAAATTCATCTTTAAACTCTTGAAGTATTAGGTGATCCCCTAGACTTGGTGCTTGATCCTTATCCATCTCTTCCATGTGGGTTGCATCAATTTGGCACCCCTTTCTGAAATTTTATTTCAGTTGCATAGGTGATATCTCCCTAATCAACATTGGTATCCCCTTACCATTGTTTCCCTTCTTGATCTATGAAAGTGAACATTGTGTTGTAATACTCTAGTATTTTATGATGGTTTTCTAGCTAATCCATGCCAATTAGAAAATCATATTATCCTAAGGAAATTATGTTAAAATACGCATTTTCTTATATCTCATTCATATTGATGGGAAATTCTTTCACTAGTTCAATTATTCTTCTTTTAGCTCTAATATCTAACTGAACTAACCAAGTCCTACTATGCTTGGTTTTCTTCAATTTGAAATTTTCATCTAGCTTGGGATCAAGATAAATATGAATAGCTCTAGAATCAATTAAAATAGAAATTGGCTAATTATTCAACTTACCTTCCACTTCAACCATGTGTGCCTAGTGTTCGGATTTTGTATTGTCAAGTGCTGCATAGATCTCAGGCATGCTTCTATCCATGCCTTCCATTATATCATATATTTGGATCTGATGTAAACTCTTCATTTTTCCTTATTTTTGCGGGAAATCCCTGTACTGATGCTCTCCTCCACAACCCCAACAACTAATGGGTTGGAATTTTGGTCCCTTATTTATGAAATCAACTCCCTTTGGCTCACTATGATCTAGTTGAGTTTATTGATTTTCCTAAGAATTGTTCTTGAAGATTAAAGATTTGAAACCCTTCTTTCTTTGCTCCACCTTGTTGATTTTCTTTTCTTCCCAATCCCTTTGGAAAGTTATCTTATTTTTTCCTACTCATAGAGGTACTCTTCCTTCCTCATACTTCATCCAAAGCCTTTGGTTCATCAAATTTAATCTTGCCACCACAAAATGGTAGGAATCAACTCACATACCTTTGTTTCTTCAACTTTTCTATCTCTAATAAATTCCACATACCTCAGTATTTAAGTAAACTTTATGTAATATTCTTCCATTTTCATGTTCCCCAACTTGAGTTCGAATAAATCCTACATTTTTCTCTCATATTAATGTTTAGATAGGTACTTCCTTTGGTAGTACTTTTAAACTTCTTTTATGGAATCTTCTTTCATCTAGTTGTATTACTTCCTTGAGTTTCTCCCACCATATATTTTATTTTTCCTTCAAGTGATAGATGAAAATTTGTGCCTCTAAATTAGAAGAATAATCATGTAGCTGAAGGTATTTTCTCATTTCCAAGGGACAAGCTTCAACCTCTTCCCCCTTCTTATGCTCACCATTAAAGGTGAGTGCCTTGAGCTTTTTTCACTTCCATTGAAAATTGTTTAGGTATAGTTTCCTTCTTGAATGCCTTGGAAACCTACTTGAACTACATTCTGATCATGAGGAAATATGGACTCACTTAATGCATTTTCTTGTTGCATAATGATGATGCCTAATAACACTCATAGATTTCCTTGAACCATCAACACCTTTCACCATAATTCTTGACTCATGTTCCTATGTCTATTGATAATTTGACCCATGGTATGGTATTATGTGTAATTGATCCATAAATTGTCATGGATATTTCATTGGAATATTCATCACAATAGGTCCAATAAAATTATATTTAAAATATAAAATTCTACACTTTACAATTTGTATTTCTTTTTAGATTTTTGGACCTATAGAATACTATTGATAGTGCATGCATGTGAATTAAAAAAAATAGAAAAAATTAAAATAAAATATCTCACACACATTTGACACAAGATATGACTTGGGAAGCCATTTCGAGAGAAAATCTAGCTGTAAGGTGAGGTCACTCTACTCTATTTCTTTGAATAGAAAATAGATGTGAATATAAAAAAGTAAGGCATGTGGCCCATGGGATATTACAATGCACAAATACTCTCTGTGTGCTCTCCCCCTATCCCTCTCAATTATTTTTTTCTCAGATATGGAATAGATGCACTCAAAATAATGGAACCCCTTTTCCTCCTAGTGGCTCACCTATAACATAAACTGATAGCCTACTAGTGGTTGGGTTTGACTGTATAAAATCTTAATCAAAGTTATGATATGGACTCTTCTAAAGTCTTCTTCATCATAATCACATGGCTAGACCATTTTCCATGCATTATGGGGATTGAGATGGAATCCTCTTGAATTTTGGTGGTGAAAATAGGAAGGTCAACTTTTGAGTCGCATGACTCATTAGAGAAATTTTGAGGTCCAAAATGGCCCTCTTAAGAATTATTATAAAATAACACTGGAAATAATAAAATAAGATTAGATTACATCATCAAATTTTAGAGCGAAAAATGTGATTGCAATCACATTTTTTTATTTATTTCTTATTTTTTGTGTAGTAGGGTCCATCAAAAGTTTGCAACACAGGTACTCCTTGGATGAGGAATTAAATTACGCATCCAACAACTGCTCCTACTCAAAATTTGAGTAAAAATGTATGGTGATAAGTTGAAAATACGAGTTGAAAAAGTAGTTTTTTTATTTTTTTTTATATTTTTTACTTTTACTCCAAAAATGGTGAATCATCCCCCATGGTTGACATCATCATCTTGAATCCTATTGGTTCTTATAAAGTTGATTTTGGTTGTAATTTTTGTTTTGAGACTCATTTTAGACCTCAAAAGTTTTCTAATGTTTGCATATGCATTTTGATTAAGGTTATTCTTTCTTCATTGGAAAGGTATTTATATGTAGAATAGGATGAAAAATGTCCACAAAATAGCAACGTTTTACCCCCAAAAAAAATCATTCAATGCTTCAAAATGATCTCAGAAGGTTTTAGACCCCCAACTTTCCAAACTAGCTCCTACTGGTAAAAATGGCCTTGAGAGTCAATTCTTCCACTTTTACCACTATGAAATCATCGATATGGGTAAAAAATAATATAATAATCCAATATGGATAATACCTCCCCATTTTGGGAGGCTTTTGGTTCTCATAATCTTCTACCAAATTAGGAAAAGAAAATTTTCTTCCACTTTCTCTCTCGTGTACCATTTAGCTTTGTTTGGAAGTTGTCCTTTCAACCCAATGTACCAAATATCATGCTGCCCCTGTCTTGTACTTTTGGAGCTCTTCTACATAAATATATATTCTTCCATCTTTTCCGAGCATCTGGTGTCAAATCCTCCTCAAAAGGTAGGACCTATTCCTCTTCCTTATCTAGGATGGAAGGCTCATAGAGTTTCAAATTCCCTACATTGAGAACTAAGTAAATGTGCATATATGGTGGTAAACTAAATCGATAGGCATTATCACCCACCTTTTCTACTATCTCGAGGGACCATACCTCAAATCCTTTATTTTCTTACTAGTCCCTTTAAACCTCTCCTTATTCAACTATAGTCATACTATGTCTCCCACCTTCAATGATTTCTCTATTTGATGTTGATTAGGCCTGGCCTTATACTTGTCCTGAGACTTCTACATTGTTTCTTGTACTTGTAGATGGATCTGCCTGATCTTCTCTATAAAATTTCAACCCTCAAAGTATCTCCTATAATATCTTCCCTCACTCCTCCTTGCTTCCCATATGCAATGTCCAAAGATGAAGGTGGAAAATATAGAAAACAAGTTTCAAATGGGGACTTCCCTATCAACGTGTGGATTGCTCTATTGTAAGAATGTTGTATGCATACTGTATTTTCATCCCAGGTATTTAAATGATTCTGGTTGTATCGCCTCATAATATGCACCAAACACCTATTGATTACTTCTATCTTCCCATCTGTCTGTGGATGAAATTTTGTAGATCTCTTCAACTTCGTGTCGATGTTCTCCCACAATGTAGTCCATAATGCATTGATAAACCTTGTGTCCTTCTCTGAAAATATGCTCCTTGGTATCCCAAAGTGCACCCATACATGTCTAAAGAACAAGTTTGTTGCTTATTTCCCACTGATAGTATTCTTACATAGCATCATAACACACATCTTGTTGAACTTGTCAAGTACTACAAATAGGTAGTCATGTCCCTTCCTATTTGTTGGTAAACGTCCCACAAAGTCCATGGAAACTATTTCCAAAAGAAGAGTGGGTATAGTTAAGGGATGATATATACTTTGTTTCATGTTGATTTTCTTGCTAGTACAACAAATCATGCATCCTCTTATGAACCTAACTGCTTTCTCTTGCATCTTGGGAAAAAACACATACCTCTGCAAGTTGGTCATGGTTTTCCCTACATCAAAGTGCCCTTCAACCTTGGAGGTGCGAGCCTCTCTAATCAACTACAATAACTCACCTTTAGCAACACATAGCTTATCGAACCTATAGAATAACCATTCCTAGATATGGTAGCCAAGAATGATGTTGTCATCGTGCACATGACTTTAACTCTACAACTGCTGAAACACCTCCTTGAAGTCCTCATCCTCTAAATATTCTTCTTTATATGCATCATGGATGAATGGATCCATGTGCATAAGAGTCCCCAAAGCTATGATCTTTGATGTGGGTGGTTGTGAAAGCATGTCGTCCAACTTGTTTGTGTTTCCCTTCTTGTACTTAATCACTAAATGAAACTGTTGTAGAAACCCCATCAAATTGTAATGTTTGATCTATTGTAGCTTACTTTATGCCTGCAAGTACTGTAGTGGTTGGTGGTATTTGTAGATTACTATCTCCTTTCCCATCAGATAAAACTTCTACTTCTTCACAACTTTCACCATGACATAGAGCTCCTTGTTGTAGGTAGGGTAGTTAAGAACTTCCCCATGAAATACTTTAGAATGGTATCATACATGACTTCCTCCTTGCATCAATACCACTCCCATAACATACCCACTTGAATATATTTCCACTTCAAAGGGTTGCTGCAAGTTTGGTAATGCGAGAACTGGTGCTTGACTAATATTCTTATTTAGCTCCTCAAAATCCCTCTTCTGACCATTTCCCAACTAGAAACTCTTTCCACTTGTTTTTATAGTATGGAATGGTGCTGCTACCATTGAAAACAAGGCTACGAATTTCCTTAGGTACTATGTTTCCCCAATGAAAATCTTTACCTCAAAAACATTAGAGGAATTTTTCATTCCATGATGACCTCCATCTTGGCAAGATTTTTCTTCAACTCTTCTCCACATATCACATGTCCCAGATACACCATAAATTATTGTGCAAACTTACATTTCTTTAGATTTGATAACAACTGGTGCTTCTTTAATGTCTCTAGAACCTACGTCAAATGTGAGATGTACTCCTCCCAGTTAGCACTATATACTAGTATATCATCTAAATAGACAATATCAAATGAATTTATAAAATGGTGCAATACATCATTCATTAATCTCATAAACATAGCTAGTGCATTACATAGGCCAAATGGCATAACTAACCACTCATACAAACCTTTTTTGGTTTTGAAGGTCGTCTTCAAGTTATCTTCTTCTCTTACTTGAACTTGATGATATCCATACTTTAAGTCCAACTTGGTGAAGTATTTTTCTTGCTGAAACTGACCTAGAAGATAATATATCCTAGGTATGGGGTACTTGTTCTTGAGTGTGATTTTGTTCAACGTTGTGTAATCTATACACATATTCCAAATCCCATCATACTTTGTCACAAGGATGATGCATGAACCACATGTTGATGTACTCAGTCGAATGACACCCCATTTTAGTAGCTACTACAACTATTTATTTACCTCACTTGCTTCTATAAAAAAATTCATTTACAACACAATGTTTGGCAGTGGGGAGCTTGAAAATAGCTGGATCTCATGCTCCACTCCCTCTTAGGCTGTAACACTTTAGGATCTCAGAAAACATCTTTGTATGCCTATAACAACTCTTCTATTTGGTGCTTTTATTTCTTAGTACACCCATCCAAGGATGTCTTTCCTCTTTCTGAATCTTCTACAAATTGATTTTCTCTTAAAACGGCAAAACATAGTTATTGCCTAAAATGATCAATTTCTTGGCTTGGACGAACTTACTAGTGAAATTTTTTAATTTCCTTTGTGTGCAATAATGGTGAACGATTTTCCATCCTTGATGAGATGATACTAGTTGGATCTCTGCATGAATATTGCATCTCACTTGTACATGTAGGGACTCCCAAACATGACACCACATGCATAAAGGGGAACCACATCTAGTTCTACTTCATCAATAAAATAAACACTAATAGAAAATTTAATTTTGCACTATTTTGTTACCTTCAACTCTGCATCCTTATTTACCCATCCTAGTGGATATGGTCTTTGATGATCACAAACTTCCAGCCTCAACTTCTTGACCAACTCTTTTGCAGTGAGATTTGCTTATGATCCTGATTCATACAAAGCATCAATATTGGTCTTCTTGACCTATATCACTAGATTGAAGAGTTTGGTCATTTCTTTCTATTGATATTGCTAAAGGATACTTAGATTCACATCCTTTTTCACTTACGTACAAATGATGTTCTCATCCACGTCCAAGATACTTGCAACTTGGTTTCTTGAATCAGTGGCCATGAGATTCTTCTTCTTATTGTTTGTCTTTTTATTCTTCGACTTAAGCTTTGGATGAAACTTCCAACACTTATCCTCTGTATGGTTGTCAATGTTTTAGTGGTTGTATTGGTTTCTAGGATATTTACAACGATGTGCCATGCATATTTTCTTTTTCTATATTCCCCTTCCTGATTCTTATTCCCTTCCCTAGAAGGATTATGTTTCTCCTTCTACTTCGATCCACTTGATTTCCCTTTCTTTAGGCCTATGTTTTCCAAGTATTATGCCTGTACATAAGCCTCATCCACTAATTTGGGCTTGAGAAACATCACTTGCTCCCATAGATGGTGGCTATATACCCCAAATATTTAAGGAGTACAACTAGGTTCTTTGGGGAGATACCCAACATTATGTCCATCTTTCTGAACTCTATGGTGTACTCCTGCACAGATTTCGCTAACCTTTTTTCGAAGTAGTGCCACGAGATCCTATGGTACTCTTCATACCCAGTAGGGTAAAACTAAATTTATGATGGTTTTTAAATCCTCCCACTTAGTCACTAGAGGCTCTCCTTCCAACCTCAAGGTCTCCATGTGGCCTTCCCACCTAGTTAGGGCATGGCTCTGTAATTTCAGTTGTGCAGCTGATATCTTCTATTCTTCCTCAATTTGATGGACACTGAAATACACTTCTAGTTACTAAAACTAATGATTTAGATTTAGAGAATTGATCTCACCATGGTATGACTTGATATTGACCTTTACATCCATTTTAAACAAGGACTGTGAATGATTCACAACACTCAGATTGGGTTTACCTTTTTCACATCCTTTCTTTGGTTGGTTCTTTGTTGCTTCCCAATTTCCTAATCCCCCCTTTGATTTTTCCTCTGCATTAGAGCCCATATCTTCTCCAAATATCCTAATCTCACTACTCAAGTCCACCATGAGGGAATTTACATTATGATTTATATTAGCGACTTATTTTTCTAGTCTCAAAAACTTCTCCTTTGCATAATCATTAGGGTTGTTCACAAATTCATTGACCATGATTGGGTTTTTATGAATTTTGGCGCAACTTACCTAGATCCCCTATAAAGCTCTGCAATATACCAAAATAAAAATGATCTAATACCAATGTTATCCATAAACTGTTGTGGAAATTCCACTGGAAAGTTCATCACAATAGATCTAATAAAATTATATTTAAAATATAAAATTCTATACTATTACAAATTTTATTTCTTTTTAAATTTCTGGATTTGTATAATATTGCTACTAGTTCATGCATACGAATTGAAAAAATAATGTAGAAACTAGAGAACAATCAAATAAAACCTCACAAACACATTTTACACAAGATATGACTTGGGAAACCCTTTTGTGAGAAAACCCAACTGGAAGGTGAGGTCACTCTAGTCCCTTTTTTGGAATAGAAAATAGATGTGAGTATAAAGAAGTAAGACCTGTGGCCTGTGGGCTAATAAAATTCAAAAATCCTATTTGTGTACTCTCTCTCTATCCCTTTTGTCTATTTTTTCTTAGCTATGGATCAAATGCACTTGAAAGAATGGAACCCCTTTTCCTCTTGGTGGCTCGGTTATAACATAGAATAATAACCTACTAATGGTTAGGTTTGACTGCATAAAATTCTAACCATAGTTACAATATGTAATTTCTAGAGTCTTCTTCATCATAATCATGCGGCAACCCCTTTTCCATGAGTTACGGGGGCTAACATGGCATCCTCTCAAATTATGGTGGTGAAAATAGGAAGGTCAACTTTCGAGTGGCATAACTTTTGCATATAGACTTCGATTGAGGAATTTTTTTTCCTTGTTGGAAAGGTATTTGTATTAGAATAGGATAAAATGGTGTAAACTAAAGTAGAAAATTTATATCTCCAAAAAAAAAATCCTCAAAATGATCTTGGAAGTTTTTAGACCCCCAATATTCCAAACCAGGTTCCACTGATGAAATCCATCTTGAGAGTTTATTCCCCCACTTTTTCCACTTTGAAAGCATCGAGATGGATGAAAAATATATAATTATCCAACATATATCAATAAATTGTTTAAACCCTTTAAAATTTGGTTATTAATATGTTTTTTTTCTCTTATCGACTTATCATTATCAACTTTTGTGGATGAGCACCTCCATTTTGAGGCTCCTTACAATTTCAACCAAGTCTCGACATATCCCTTCCATGACCATTCGACTCTATTCCATGCATTACCCATGCTCAAGTTCATGGATATGGCATCTTCTTAATGGTTATAGGACCTTTGAGTATCCCCCATATTATTGGTCCCCATATTAGTTTTGTTCTAGAAACCACCTATTACTTTCTTTTGAAATTATTAGGAAATTTCTTATTTCAATCTAAAATCTTGGGTTAGTAGGCATATTTTCCTCCTTAACAACTTTATGTTGACTATTTGAATGCTTAATATCATCTCCAGTTGTTAGGTTACACTCTGTTAAAGTGATTGTATGATATATCCTTTAGTTGCATTATTCCAATAAGTTATAATTCCTCACATCAACTTCCTTGGATCAATCAATTCACCTGTAACTGTATCCTATCATAGTTTCAAACATACAAAATCCTCCTATGTGTGCCTTAAATTTTTTCAAAGAAAATCTTTTACTCTCTAAAATTTTTGGGTTTTCCCAAGTTCTTATTGGGCTTGAAATGACCTATGTCACCTTCCTTGACACTTGGCATGTGATTCTGACAACCTCACTTGTCTCTAAATTTGTTAGCACTTGGTGCTAAGAGGAACAATCCATAGGACCAATGCTATGACCAAGGCCCCAAAACCAAGGCACTAAGCCTGTCAATTCCCCCACCATCACCAATGCTATCTTTCTTTTATCTCAAGGCGATGAACAAGATGATAATGGCGATGGTTGTAACAAACTTCAATTACCATGAAAGCTTCCAATTTCTTAGGTTCATTTGTTTTTGGGAACACCCCAACACTTATTGATGCTGGTAGCTTTCAATACTCTTTAATTTAATTTGCTGAGAATGAAGAATGACAATTGTCATGGAGAATTTTCTATCTGTGAAATCTATTAACTAATGGGACCACCTCATGCTAGTTGTTGGGTTGGAGCCTAATTATGTTTTGTATTCAAAGGTATCGCTGCATTGGACCCTAGTTTGAAATGGGTCGCCTGTAAAATATTGCTACAAGGGGGGTCCGCGGAGGGGGGTGGCTGTGACCTTTGGGGAGCCACCCCCTGGCGGGGGTTTCGAGGGGAGCATCCCCGAAGCTAAGATTAGATGTAAAATTGCCTTGTAAAAGTATAGTAATTTCTAGTTAATTTGGGTTGTTCATTAGGTGGAGATCTGATAGTAGAAGTTATGTTTAATTTAGGGTTCTTTTCCCTAGAAGGCAACCCCTCACTATATATGAGGGAATTGTATTGTGTCTATGTAGATCTGTATTCTAAGTGAGAATGAGAGAGGAGATTGAGAGCAAAGAGGGTGTTACAGTGGATCTACTGTAGGTTGTATCTCTTCAGTTTGTTGGATAATATAAAAGAAGAATTGGTTGTTTCTTCGTGGATGTTGCCCAAACTGGGTGAACCACATATATCTATGTCTCTCTTGTTTTATGTGTTTTCTGTGTTTATATTTCTGCAATATTTTATGTGTTCCATTGCTCTGTAATATATAATTTTCTAACAACTGGTATCAGAGCCGAAGGTCTATTTGGTTGATAAACTCATAGGAGAGAAGGGTTCCTGGTTCGAGTGGTAGCAATGGCGGAAGATGGTAGGTTTAGGGTCGAAAAATTCAATGGCCAAAACTACCAGCTATGGAAGATGCAGATGGAAGATTATTTGTATCAAAGAGATCTATACCTACCATTGAGTGGAAATACAAAGAAGCCGATGAGTATGACAAACACAGAATGGGATATTCTCGACAGAAAGGCACTTGGAACAATACGGTTGTGCCTAGCGGCTTCAGTAGTGTTTAAAATTTCAAAGGAAACGACAACAGAGGGTTTAATGTCAACATTGGCCAAACTATATGGAAAAATCCTCAGCCTCAAATAAGGTATTTCTTATGAAGTGTTTATTTAATATGAAGATGTCAGAAGGTGGATCTGTTGCAGACCATTTAAATGATTTTAACACAATTAAGTTATGTAGGGTTAACTTTTGATGATGAAGTTAGGGCTCTGTTATTTTTGTGCTCATTGCCAGAAAGTTGGAATGGCTTAGTTATGGCCATTAGTAACTCTGTCTCTAGATCTAGTACTTTAAAGTTTGATGATGTTGTCAGTGCAATCCTTAGTGAGGAAATGCAACAGAAAAGCTTCGGTGATACATCAGGAAATGCTTTGATTGCGGAGACTAGGGGAAGAAAAATGGAAAGAGGTAAGAGCCCAGGATATCGCAGTAAGTCAAGGAAATAAAGATCCAAGTCTAGATCGCGGATAGTGTGCTGGAAATGTAGGAATAAAGGACACCTAAAGAAAGATTGCAAGTCTCGGAAGGGAAAAGAAGGAGACGCACAACGAGAAACTAATCATGAAGCGAATGTAATAGGTGGCATGTTGCAAGATGCTTTGATTCTTTCATTAGAAAATATTATTGATGCCTGGGTGGTAGATTTAGGGGCCTCATTCCATGCCACACCTAATAAGAAGCATTTTCATGATTATGTTTAAGGAGATTTTGGACAGGTTCGATTGGGTGATGATAAACCCTATAAAATCGTTGGAATGGGTACAGTTTTCACAAAAAAGTAGAATGGAAATCAATGGCTATTGAAGGAGGTAAGGCATGTTCCAGATCTGAAGAAAATTCTGATTTCAACAAGGCAGTTGGGAGGTGAAGTTTGCGTAACTACTTTCACAGATAAAACCTGGAAAGTCACTAAAGGATCCTTGGTAATAGCGAAAGGAGGAAAGGTTGGTACACTATATTTACGCAATGGTATTTCTAATTCTATTAATGATTTAACCTCTACAGTGGAATATACAACATTGTGGCATCATAGGCTCGGGCACATGAGTGAGAAGGGGATGCAAATTATTCACTCAAGAAATTTGTTGCCAAGTTTGAAGCATGTTGATTTAAAATTCTGTGAAAATTGTGTTCATGGAAAACAGAAGAGAGTCAAATTCCTTAGAGTTAGGAAATAAAAGAAGAGTGAAAAGTTAGAGCTTGTGCACATAGATGTATGGGGACCTGCTCAGGTATCATCTCTTGGTGGCTCTCGTTATTATGTTACTTTTATTGATGATGCAACTAGAAAAACCTGGATTTATTGTATTCGAACTAAATCTGATGTATTGATACTTTCAAGAAATGGAAAGCTTTGGTTGAAAATGAGACATGAAAAAGGTTGAAGTGTCTCAAATTAGATAATGAAGGTGAATATTGCAGTGAAGATTTTGATAGGTATTGTTCAGAGAATGGAATTCACAGAGAGAAGACAGTTCTAGGAACACCACAAGAAAATGGTGTGTCAGAAAGGATGAACAGGACAATCATGGAGCATGCAAGGTGCATGAGATTGCATCCAGGATTGCCTTTACAATTTTAGGTAGATGATGTAGACACTTTTGTTTATCTAATAAATAGAGGGCCTTCAAGTTCCTTGGATGGTGGTATTCCAGAGGAGGCATGGACAGGTAAAAAGGTAAACTAGTCATTTTTAAAGACTTTTGGTTGCGAAGCCTTTGTCCACATTAATAAAGAAAATAGAACAAAGCTTGAGGCAAAATCAAAGAAATGCACCTTTATTGGATATGGTGTTAATGATTTTGTTTATCGCTTATATGATTATGAAATCACAAAATCATTAGGAGCAGAGATGTAATATTCAATGAAAAGGTCTTATATAAGAATCAGTTGCAGGAAAAGAGAAAGGAAAAAGAAAATAAAGAATACACAGTGCTTGACGATATCACAGGAAAGGTGATGGTGCCTGAAAATCATAATGATCAATAGCTAGAACAACAACCACAACAGTAAAAAGCACTTCAAACACCTGAAAGTGGTGTTAGAAGATCTACTAGGATAAGTAGACCCCCTGAATGATACTCTCCTTCATTATATTATGTATTGTTCACTGATTCTGGTGAACCAGAATGTTATGAAGAAGCAGTGCAGGTAGAAACTAGGAAGAAGTGGGAGCAAGCCATGAAAAAAGAGATGGACTCTTTAGCACATAACCAGACTTGGGACTTAGTTAGGTTGCTTGAAGGTAAAACAACATTGCAAAATAAATGGGTTTACAAGTTGAAGGAAGAAGAAGGAGGAAAATAGAGGTACAAAGCTAGACTTGTGGTGAAGGGGTTTGCACAAAAGAAAGGTATTGATTTTGATGAAATATTTTCTCTTCTTGTTAAAATGACTTCAATCAGAACTATTCTAAGTCTAGTAGCAGCTGAAGATTTGCATCTTGAGCAGTTAGATGTAAAGACAACCTTTCTCCATGAGGATTTGGAGGAAGAGATACATATGCAGTAGGCATAAGAATATGAGGTAAAAGGGAAGGAGAAACTAGTGTGTAGGTTGAAGAAGAGCCTGTATGGCTTAAAACAGGTCCAAGGTAGTGGTATCTAAAATTTGACAGGTTTATGTTTGAACAAGGTTATACTAGGTGTCACTCTGATCATTGTGTTTATCTCAAAAGGAAAAATGATGGCAGCTATATTATATTGTTATTGTATGTAGATGACATGCTTGTTGCAGGTTCTAGCATGCAGGAAATAAATGTGCTCGAAAGAAAATTGGCAAAATCATTTGCAATGAAGGATTTGGGTGTTGCAAAACAAATCCTTGGTATGAGAATAACTAGAGATAGGAAGAATCGAAAATTAACATTGTCTCAAGGTGAGTATATATAAAAGGTGTTGAAAAGGTTTAATATGCAGAATGAAAAACTAGTTAGTATACCTTTGGCTAACCATTTCAAATTAAGTAAGGAGGTGTGTCCCAAGACTCAGGAAGAAATAGCTCACATGTCTAAAGTTCCATATGCATCAGTAGTTGGAAGCTTAATGTATGAAATGCTCTGCACAAGGCCTCATATTGCACATGCAGTAGGAGTTGTAAGTAGGTACATGAATAATCCAGGAAAAGAACATTGGATGGTGGTGAAGTGGATTCTCAGGTATTTGAGAGGTACCACAAATCAAGCATTATGTTTTGGTGGTTCAAACATTGCTCTACAGGGATATGTTGATGCAGATATGGTAGGTGACAGAGATAAAAAGAAGAGCACTACAGGATATGTATTTACTGTAGGTGGAATAGTTGTCAGTTAGGTTTCAAAAATCCAAAGTGTTGTTGCACTTTCAACAACAGAACAAAGTATGTTGCTGTTATAGAGGCTAGTAAAGAAATGATTTTCTTACAAAGGTTTCTGGATGAATTGGGTAAGAAGCAAGAGTTGGGCAGGTTATACAGTGATAGCCAGATTGCCATACATCTTGCAAAGAACTCTGCATTTCATTCCAAGACTAAACATATACAACTCAAGTACCATTTCATGCGGTCAGCATTGGAAGATGGACAGTTGAAGCTGGACAAGATACACACTAGCCAGAATCCTACAGATATGCTAACAAAAGTTGTAACCAGGGAGAAACTGAGAATCTATTCAGTTTCAATTGGTCTTCAAGTATGATGAAGAAGATGAGAAACGACCAGGTCCTAAGAGGAGTCATTGTATATAAAATGAAGCAGCGGTGGAGTTGCTATAATCAGTCTCCAAGTGGGAGATTGTTGGGTGCAGAGCCTGATTATCTTCTATAGTCAAAGGTATCGCCACATTCGACCCCAGTTTGAAATGGGGCGGCAACACCGCCCATAAAATATTCGATGCAAGGGGGGTCCAAGGGGAGGCAGCTGCAACCTTTTGGGAGCCCCCTCCCCCGGTGGGGGGTTTCAGGGGCAGCGCCCCTGAAGCTAAGAATAGATGTAAAATTGCCTTGTAAAGGTATAGTAATTTCTAGTCAATCTGGGCCATTCATTAGGTGGAGATCTGATGGTAGAAGTTATGTTTAATTTAGGATTTTTTTCCCTAGAAGGAAACCCCTCACTATATATGAGGGAATTGTATTGCGTCTATGTATATCTGTATTTTGAGTGAGAAAGAGAGAGGATATTGAGCGTGAAGAGGGTGTTACAGCGGATCTGTTGTAGGTTGTATCTCTTCAGTTTGCTAGATAATATAAAAGAAGGACTAGTTGTTTCTCCATGGACATAGCCCAAACTGGGTGAACCACGTATTTCTGTCACTCTTGTATTATGCATTTTCTATGTTTATATTTCTGCAATATTTTATGTCTTCCATTGCTTTGTAATATATTATTTTCTAACACTAGTTGGTTTCCCACAACCTTTGGAACTTTCATGGTATGGTGGGTTGGTATGATGGAACTACAATTTTTGTAGAATATCCCATCTGTCAAGATCATTAATAGATGAAACCCCAAGTGTCCTTCCAATTTCTCTCAAAGGTTTTATTAACAAACTCATGCTAACCTCAACTAAAAGTGCCTAGGTTTGAGGTCCAAGTACCAACATATCTCAAATTATGATGACATCATGTTGACATGGAATGTCATCTCAGTTGTCCATGCAAGCTACCATGTCAATGCCACCTATTCCTCTGTGCCAACATGGTTTCACCATAACTTCCTAATTTTCCTATTGAGTCATTTGCCTATCATGTGCCTGCTATACTGCTTCAACAAAACTACTGGTAACGAAAACCCCCTTTGGTATTCTTAAGTTTCGGGTAGGGGGGAATTGAAAATTAATATTCTTAATTGATATTGACTAGAAAATTTGGCATAGATCCCAAACACACCCAACCTCGTCCTCCTTGGTTAAAAATTTGCTACAAGGGGATCCCTACAATCAATCTTGACCATCCATGTGTGGAAATCAACCATCAATTTGTGGAATTAACCATCAATACAAAATGGCCCATAGAGTGAAAATTCCCACCACAACCCTCCCCCCCCTCCTATTAACCATTGGCCATGGGGTGGGGGAGGTCTCACAATCAACCTCAATAATTACATCTCATTCCATTCAAATTTTCCTAGATAACTACTTGTCTATTAACCAAACTCTCATAGGGAATTCTTATAATTTCCCCAAATTATCTATGGCCAACTCGATAATTTCATTAGCTTGTCCAATCGTAACTTAATGTCATTTAGGAAATTATTGATATTGAAAATTTTAACCCTTTAGAATCAATTTCTTGAATTCCACTTGAGAATTCTGACAAAACCTTGGCAAGCATCCACTTACTAATGTTTTATCAAACACTTTTCCTACAACCCACATTTTTTATTTCCTGTGCTTGGCCCATGCAAGCCCAATGTTGTAGCCCAGGCTCTAATACCACTTGTGACATACCCTAGCCACCTGCTGGTCTATTCCATCCTTTGTTGGGGCCCAATTCCATATCAGTATCCTTGGTAACCTGTGACCTGTGAATTGTCCACTTTCTGGGAAATTTTCACCTAAAACTTACATAATGAATTGCATATTAAGATGCATAACATATGAATATACATATTTTTAACATAAATATGCTCCTTAGTTAACATTCAAATGTATTTCATTAACATGTATGTATATATATAAACATTGCAGTGGAAATAAACATAATATATAAATGCACATTTTTAATTGTGAAGTTGGATACAAGCCTTCAACATTCCACCCATCCATAGACCATGTCATTAATTTTATTTCAATAATAGGTCATCGCCCAGCTGGGGATCTGACACCATGGGAATCAACTTTCCTAGATCATAATACACACTTAGTACCAACAGTCGCTGGCCAAAGTACCAAGACCAATAGCCTTCAACCAGTAGTCTTGTGGCTTCCAAGAGTTCCACTACTCTCACAAACCTTCTAGGTACCCTTCCTGGACTCACATATCTAAGGTACTAATCTTGATGGCCTCCAATATTCAATTTTGTGACTTTTAGGAGTTCCCTTTCCCTCATAGGCCTTCTATCTACCCTTCCAAGCCTGACACAGCCAAGGTACCAAACTCGATAGCCTCCAACCAACAGTCCTATGGCTTCCATGAGTTCCACTCCCATCACAGGACTTTCAAGTACCATTCCAGGCCTTACACAACCAAGGTACCAAACCCAAAAACTTCCAAACAATATTCCAATGGGTTCCAAGAGTTCCTTTTCCCTCAAAGGATTTCCATAACTCACATAGCTAAGGAAGCTAGTCTGATAGCCTCCAACTAGTAGTCTTGTGGCTTCCATTTTTTCATTGTCACCATGCTTCCATGATTGTTCTTCCATAATTGTGAACATAAACCATTATGTACTCCTATCATAATGCAGGAAAATCCTCTCTGTAATCCTTTCTTCTCCTCCCTTCGTAATTCCAAACATGCCTCTTACATATGCATGCCTATTTTTTGCCTCTTGGCATACCCTAATCCCTTAATGGACTTTTGTTATATGCATGGGAACTTTTTATGATTATTAAATAATAAATTCCTCTTTTACCTATTGTTGGGTGTAGGTTTTGTGCATATTTTAGACACCATTTCCCCCCCATCCTTGACCATTTCACCTCTGAAATTTTGGAATTTATATCATAATTTACCTTTTTCCTGGTTATAAGAATCCATTTTTGTTATGGCATATTATTTTTCCATTTTTGTTAAATATGAATGAGGTGATATCTTTTTGATGGCTAACCAAGGAAAATATGGAAAAAGTTCTCTGGTTTTATTTCTTTCAACTGATGCTCCAAAGTCCATGGCCAAAGGATGAACAATGGTGTGATAATTCACAAAGGGGTTTTTGAGTACTTTCTATTTCATACCATTGTTGTTACACCCCGAATTGATTATTACACCTCAAGAATTGTTGTTACACCTCAAATTGTTGTTACACCGTGTGATGTTGACTACATCGCAAATGTCTAGGACCATGGGTACTATTCCACATGACAACTGTCATAAATATTCTATTATCTATGGGCGGTTAAGGAATCAAGGTAGTTGTGATTTTGAGAAATGATGTAACAACAATAGGCCTTGTATTTAGAACCTGTTGTAATGATTTATATTCTCTCTCGATATTGATCAACATGAGAATATTGAGATTATCATGACTGGTCTGTTTCTTATTTTGGTCATGTAAATTTTATAAAGGGGATTCATTTCCATGTAAACAGGGACAATATCGTCATTTTTCTTCTGTAATTCATAACCATTTTAATACAAAGAATAACATTGCTAATGTTTTTTATAGACGTGGTGTTGGGACTTTAACTAATTTGCATTTCATCCCTATGCCTTGCTAGAGAGGAAGGACCCTCCTCTTTAGTAGGGATTGTAGCAAGAGCAGTATCATAGTGGTATATTAATCATTATTCCTTTCAGTAAGTGTGAAGTTATTTCTGCCGTCGTGTAATTTGCAGAATGGGTTTATTTCTGTTTCAAGATTTTTGATATGCTGTCACATAGGATTGATTTCGACATGATATTTAGTTAGTTGGCTTAGTTAGTGGTATTATGTGTGGCGTGCCTTTTCCTTGGTAATTGTCTAGTCAATTTAGTGTCCTAAATTGCTTACATAAATTATCAATCCGAGTATCATAAACTGATGAATTGTAGTGCATTGTTTGTGCTAGATAACCCTTCTTACTTCGTTGTTTTTGTGTTTTATGTTGTTTTGGGGTGTTTTTGGTCTTTTAATTCCTAATTACTTACAATGTAATTATCAAAAACTTAAATATAACTTTCATAAAATCTAAAAACAAAAACAGATCTTAAGAAAGAAATGAAAATAGAGCTAAGAAAGACTTGGAAGTAAAGATTAAACAAAAAATGAAAACAAAGTTCCTATTCATGTTTTACCATTATTTCCAAATCACGACTTTAAAGCTGAAAGTGAAATTTGCAACTAATTTCTAACTAATTACGAAAATAAAACTAAATGAAATACTTAGTTACTCTGCCTCTCAATTTTGGGAGAAAGTCTCCCTGGGATGACATTTGAGGAATTCTATACTTCATTAATCTAATAGAAACAAATACAGAGATGCAGCAATAACTCATTGCATAAATGAAATGTTCAACCACTTAGTTAAGGATGAATTATCAATTTGAAGATCTTTTCATAAACATTCATTAACACCATGAGTCAACAAACTAAAAATAAATGGCAAAGACAGTAAATGGCACTGATTAGTCTAATTGAGAATTTAAACTAACAAAACAGTGAATGAAGTAAACTAGATTACATTACTGGGTTTCATCTTCTAAACTACTAATAAACTAAAAAGAGATCAAGAAAATGGAAGCTACTCTAAATTATGTACACTGTTAATAAGAAAATGATGGAAATTGCATTATAAACATTGTTAGTAAGAAAATGATTATAAACATTGTGAAAGAAAATGATGAATTTACAGTTAACAAGAAGAAGAAAAATAAAATTAAGTGAAACCTTTTTCAGCGTAGGGGCCCTCTACAACTGATTAGGCTATGCTTGCTTAATTAACTCTAAGAAAACTCCTTTAGATTTTCATAAAACATGCGGTCTTCATATTAAAAACAGGGACACAAAAAGGCCTGAAATTACAAAGTTTAGAACTTTGATTTCACAATAAAACTATCACTATTACTGCTCCCTTCAATCCTTTACACAGGTATTTATAAGAAAAACCATACAACTGTTTGTGGAGAAAAACATGCTACAACCAAACACGTAGAAGACAGATATGCTAAATTTCTTCCTCGACTGGTGGAGACATAAATCCAAGACATGGTGGTTGTTGGATTCGGTTGTACAAGTGGCTGTTGGAGTCTGTAGGTACATGTAGTTGTTCCGAATAACACTTCCCATCACTGTGAAACGTGTTAATTAACCATGAAACAGAGTCTTGTTACCTTCGGTCTCTACGTTTGACTTATCCATTGACCATAGTCTTATGCCATCTTCTTTGTCGACCTGGGCTAAGTGAATAGGACAGGGTCCATGTCATGATGATTTCCAAACTACCCATGTAGCTAGTTTCTCCTTCTGACACCTGGAACTTGTTAGAGCATGAAGGTAGCTGCAGAACAATCGATTAGCTATAGAATAGGCTACATTCCGTAGCTAATTTACAAAAAATTATTCAAACAGCAAAACATAAAAGCATAACATGTAAATCACTAAATGCCCTCCTCAAGACAGTATATACCGGTCATTGGTGATGAGAATGCATATTACTCATGGAAAAACAAAGAAAAGGAATGAGAAGAGTTACTAGGGAAAGAGTAATTTTGAGGCTCAACATACCCCCAGTGCAAAATCATTGCATGTCCACATGCAATTTTCAAAAATGTGAACTTCTTTCTCCTATTTCATCTGTTATGACACTTCTGCCAGCACATCAAACTTTCTTCTCTTTCTCTTCTTTGAAGTGATAGACATCCTTGGTTTCTTCATCAGAAGTCTGTATTTAAGGTTGATCACTGTCTTGTTCAAGTTTCTATTCTTCCTCTTCAACTTCCTATTTTTCTTGTACCATAGGCCTAGGTGAAGTATGGTATTGCCATGAATGGCTTTATCCAATTTTCTTTGTTCCCTTAGGGCTTCATTTTCTTTCTTAATATGATTGTTCAATATCTCCAACTCATAGATTTCTTGTTTGAGTGAGTCAGTCAGAGGTTCTTGTGGATTTACAAGTTGTTCTGGATTAGTTGAGGAACCTGGATCCCTTGAGCCATTTTTATTTTCTAGTGATTCTATATAATCATAAATTTGTTGTTGTATTGGATCTATGCCTGGGGATCCTTTGTTGGGGCTACCTTCAAAATATTGTCTAGGAGATTTTTGAGGACTGTATGTAAATGGAATATTTTCAGGAGATGATACTAGGGTTTCTCCTTCCATATTGATGAACTTTGTTTCCTTTGATGATACATTCTTTACCATTCCTTTGAGCCTAGAGCTTCTTCTAAGGGGTTCTATATTCTCCTCCTTTGCACCCTTTTTCTCTTTTCCTATCTTTTCCTTCCTCTTGGTTTATCTTTTAATCTCTGTCAATTTTTCAGAGATTGGTTGTTCATCATCTGGTTGTAATGGAGATTTAGGTGTGTTCTGAGTAATTCCACCAGCTTTCTGTTTTATCTTCTTCCTCTACTTGATTTTCTTTCTGATCTCTATTAATTTTTCAAAGGTTGGTTCTTCTTCATCATTTTTCTGTATTGAAGGCTCAGGGTTGCTTTGAATGGTGAGATTAGTATTCTTTCTCCTACTCTTTCTAACACTATCTTTTTCAGGAGATTCTAGTGTCTCTTGGAAATGGTTTGTTGTCATAAAGTTTTCCCAGTTGTCCCCTATTTTCTTTAGATGATATTCAACTAGGATTTTGACCACTCCATGATGGTACATGGTTGTTTCCAGAAATTCTATTTTCTTCTGTACATTTGAAGCCATTCTCCTTAGACTGTTTAGAAGGAATAAAGGGAGGTTGATGTTTCCATTGTCTAAAAAGTTCATCAATAAACGTATATGATAAACATACATACATCTAAATCTTCCCTGATAGGTAATGAATTTTTGAAATATCAAAATCATGCTTCTCCATTTATTTTTGAGTGTTGAAATAGGAATTCCTTTCCTAAACACAGTGACATCCATACCTGGGTTCCTGAGGAATACCTTCCATGATTCACTGTGAAATTATTTATTTTTGAACCACTTCTCACCAAGTCTTGGTAGTTTTGTAGCCTCTGCTATGTAAGATTCTATTATTGCAAACTTTATGTCCCCAATCTCCACTTTTGTACCATCTAACGATCTGGCGAAAGATTTCATGATCTCCTTGTGATATCCATCAATTTTTTCAATGAACTTGAGTCATCTAGTCTTCTAAAGCATCTCCTTGAGTTAGGGGTACCCTTCCATAAATTTTTCCCCTACGGGCTCTACCCTGACAATGAGTCCCATGGTCTCTATTTTGTAGAATTTACTAACCTAAAAATTACTCTCACTGTCTATAAAACGAGTGCTATTTAGGAAATGGAATGACTGTGTGTATGGAAATGGAATGAGTGTGTCTATAGAAAATGGAAAGACTATGTATATGAAATGGCTGCATGAATATGAGAGAAAAATTAAGAGTTGGCATGTAATAAATAGACGGTAAGGGTTTAGAGAGTCATAGATAGATAGGTCACATCATTATCTTGATCGTTAAGAATTGTAGTTGTGGAGGATCATTTGAGTACAGGTTATGGAGTTTGAAGCGGAAATTTGTTATGAAAGAATCATTGAGACCGTTTGTCACTAAAGATAGAAGATATGGCAGAGACATCGTGGTGGTCAAATCAAATGATGGTTGATTAAAGAGATGTGATTATACATACTATACAAACTTATTTTTTCAAATTGCTTTTTGAAATAAATTATTTCATTTACCTTTGGAACCTTTACCTTTCGCTTAGTAATTTTTTTGATGTTGATCCACAAGTACCTTGAGCATGATTGGTCTTCAAAAATCATTTTTCCTTCAATTCGCTGCATACATGGTTTTATTATGAATTGTACACTTGTGCCTAAACTGATAAACAAATTGTAGTTCCAGAGTCAGATTAGCTGCAAAACAGAATTAGCTACAGAACAGAATCAACTACAAAACGTGAAACATAAAGTGAAATATGGCTTATGGATCATGAATGAAATGGAAATGGCTATGTAAGTGAAATAAAATAAGATGTAAGACAAGATGAAAAATGAAATGGAGATGGAATGAATACTGAAAAAGGAAAAATTTATTAATGAAATATGAAAATGGGATGAAGCGAAACTGTAAAAATAAAACAGAGTGAGATGAGTGAGATGATGAATTTTGCAGAATCTAAACTACAGAGTGATTGTGGCTTTTTGTCACTACTTATTACAGAAAGAAAATGGAAAATATAGGGTGTCAAAAACCTCTGATTTTCACCCTGTATTTTCTATATAAGTATGCCAATCAATGATTGGTTTTCAACCTTACACAATTTATTATATTTTTTTTATTTGTTTTTTTTCATAAGAAAAATAAAGACTAAGTTAGTGGAGAAGAAGGATTCTTCTTCACTAACTTCATTTTAGAATTGTCTTGAAAAATATTGATGAACTCCTCTATTGATATTGGTTTTTGATATATTTTTAATCTATGACCATTCACAAGAAGATGGGTTTTACTTTCATGTATTGTTATGATCCTCACTGCTCCATTACTAAAGACTTTTTCAATCTCATATGGTCCAAGCCAATGAGTTTGAAACTTTCCTTGAAAATCTTTACACTTTGAATCAAATAACAATGCCCAATCTCCCACTTAAAACCTCTTGTCCTTGATATATTTGTCATGCCATTTAGCCATTTGTTGTTGGACTATACCAGTCCTTTGAACTGCCTCTTTCCTAATTTCATCAAGTTCATTTAATTGCTCCAGCCTATGCTTTTGTGCCTTTGATAAATCCAATCCCAGTTGGATTGCCATCTTGAATGTTTTTATTTGGAACTCTATGGGGAACAAGACTTGTTTCCCATAAACAAGTTCATAGGGTGTATATCTCATTCTGTTTCTCCATGTAGTTCTATAGGCCCATAAGGCTTCAGGAAGCCTTTCTACCCAATCTCTTCTATGTAGATGCACAGTCTTGGTGAGGATTCCTTCAATCACTTTATTTGTAGATTCCACTTGACTATTTGCTTATGGATGATAGGGAGTATATTTCCTATGTTTGATCTTGTATTCTTCCACAAACCCTTCCACCATGTTAGATGTGAATTGAGATCCCTAATCTGTCACAATTTCTTTTGGAACACCAAAACGAGTGAAGATGTCCTCAAAAAGAAAATTAACTACAGATTTTTCATTAGAGAAAGGTAATGCTTTGGCTTCTACCCACTTAGTGACATAATCAGTGCACACCAATATATACTTTTTCTACTTATGTGGAGGATTAATTGGTCCAATAAACTCTAAGGCCCACTTTTCAAAGGTTCGATGAGTACCTGATTTTGTAATGGAATTTCATTTGAGGGAGCAGGTTTCCCCACCCTTTGGAAGTTGTCACATCTCCTAACATATTCTTTAGCATCTTTGAAGATGGATGGCCAATAATATCCTAAAGAAAGGATTTTATAGGTTGTCCTCTTGTTAGCAAAGTGTCCACCACATGGCCCATCATGACATGCCTTAAGAATCTCAGGAATTTCATCTTCCCTGACACACCTTCTGATCATAAGATCTGGCCCTGTTTTATACAATTCGTTAGTGATCCATGAATATCTTGCACTTTCCTGAATAACTTTTCTTTTCTCTCTAGGAAACAAATGTGAAGGTAACCTTCCTGTGACCAAGTAGTTAAAAATATCTGCAAACCAAGGAGTTTAAGTAGTTACTGCAAAAATATATTCATCAGGAAACTTGTCTTCAACCGGAGAATCTTCTTTGATATTCTGAATCCTAGACAAGAAATCAACAACTGTGTTTTGTTTTCCAAGTCTATCTAGCACAATAATGTTCTTGCAAAATTAAAAGCCATCTTGTAACTCTTCCATTAGTAATAGGTTTATTCATCAAATATATAATTGCAGAGTGATCTGTATGAACAAAGGTTTCATACCCTATTATATAGTGTCTGAATTTGTTAATTTCATGAACAACAGCTAAAAATTCATTTTCAGCCACAATATAATTCAACTCAGTGGGAGTCAAATTCTTACTTGTATAGTAAATGGCATAAGGAATCAAATATTTTTGTCTCAATACAACTCCCAGAGCTGTACTTGAAGCATCTATGGAAATATAGAAAGGGAGTTTCCAATTTGGACCTCTTAAAATAGGTGCTTTAGAAATCTTTTCTTTCAAGGTTTCAAATGCCAACTGGCAATCAGAATTCCAATTGAATTCACAATCTTTGGTAAGCAATTTGAAGAGTGGGGATGCTATTTTAGTGAAGTTTTCTATAAATCTTCTATAGTACCCTGTAAATCCCAGAAAACTTCTAACATCCTTTTGGAAATTTGGAATTGATAATTTAGAGATGACTTCAACTTTAGATTTGTCAACTTTAATTCCATCTCCTGAAATGTGATGTCCTAAAACAATACCTTTTGTAAACATCATAAAACATTGTTCATGGCTTCGTGAAAGGTTTATTTCCTTACATCTTTTAAGAACTTTTTCCAAATTTTCCAGAGCTTCTTCAAATGTATTTACATAGACTATAAAATCATCCATATATACCTCTACACAATCATGTATCGAATAAAAAAAAATTCCTAATATTGCTCTTTGGAATGTTGCGGGTGCATTACATAACCCAAAAGGAAGTACTCGATAGGCATAAGTTCCCCATGGACAAGTAAATGTGGCCTTATCCTGATCTTCAGGTGCTACCTGAATTTGATTATAACCACAAAAACCATCCAAAAATGAGAAATACTTCTTACCTGCTAATGTATCTAACGCTTGACCTATAAAAGGAAAAGGAAAATGATCTTTAAGGGTTGCTTTATCAATTCTAGGTAATCAATGCACACCCTCCATTTACCATTACTTTTAGGCACAATTACCAAAGGAGAAACCCATTGGCTATCTGAAATTGGGTAAATGAAGTTTACATTCAGTAATTTTTGGAGCTCTTCTTTCCCAATCTCTCTAAGATTTGGATTCATCCTTCTTTGAGGTTGTCTGATAGGTTTACAATTTTCCTTAGTATAGATGTGATGGATACAAGTCTTAGGATCATTGCCTTTCATGTCGGTGTATTCCCATGCAAATGCAGCATAATGTTTTTGTAATGTTTTGATTAGCTCTTCTTGTTGTAGTTTCTCCAAGTTTTTGTTTATGTACAATGTCCTACCTGGAAAAATTTCAATTGTAGAGCTACCAAACTCTTCCATAGAATAGAGAGACCTCTGCCTAGATGACAAATATTCCACATTATATTTTTCTTGAAATTGCTCATGGTCATATTCTGAAGATGATTCAAAATTTTCCAATGTATTCAAAATTTGACTATCTTCACTAATTTATGAAATAGTAAAGAAAGACCGAATATCATCTTCATCATCAATCCATTCTTTGTCATCTATTTCTGTGATTTCTTTTGCTGGAGGATATAAAGTAAATTCCTTTGTTGAATTACCATAAAAAATATACATGTCACCAGATCTACAGCTAATAAAAGCATTAGCTATGGCCAACCAAGGTCTTCCTAATATGAGTTGATGTCCTCCTAGATTGTTCTTGGGAGTTAATATCATGAAATCAATAGGATATTCCCAAGAATATAAGGATACTGGAATATCTTCTAGCACACCATTTGGTTTGATTACTAATATATCTGCTAGTTGTAGTAAGGTAGGTGTGTAGAGAAGATTAGGAAGCTTGAGTTGCTCCATCATTTGTTTGCTCATGATGTTTATTGCTGCCCCTAAGTCAATCAATGTATTTGGAATTTCAACTCCATTGATATGTGTTTTCACAATTGGACTTCCTGGATCCACAAAGTTTTGTATGGCATTTTTTCCCATCATTATGTCTATTATTTTTCCTACCAGGTGAATTCTTTTTGTTTTTTTTACTTTTTTTCTAGTTTTTTTATGCTCAACTCCTTTATTGTTTTGGCTAGAATTGGAATTTCTCTAATGGCTTGTAGCAAAGGAATTTTGATACAGACATTCTTCAATTCATCTAGAAAATCATAGTTGGGCAACAGGATCTGTTTTTCTACCCCTCTATCAATTTCTAGTCTTTTAGGAAAAGGAGGTGTAGAAGTAGATGCTGATTGCTCAATGATAGAAGTTGTGTTCACTGATTCCTTTTGTTTTTCTTTTTTAATGTTTTGGTTTTGGAGAGATGTTCCCTCAAAAATTTTATTGACCTTTAGAAAATCTTCCTCGGAACTATCCTATTCTTGAATAACTACAAAAGGTCTTTCCTTTTCTAATATCCTTCCAGATCTTAGTTGAACATCATTAAGATCTAGAGGAGTAATCATGTAAGTTGGAAATTGCTGTCCTTCTACCATGTAAGCATTCTGAGGGTTTTTATTGCTAGGGTTTGGTAATGGTTGGGTAAGTAGCTGATTTGGTTTCTGCTGAAATGGCAGTAAGAGTTGAGGATTTTGGTTTTATTGTGGAGGTTGTTGTGGAAATGGAAACGAAAGTTGAGGGTTCTGATTTTGAAGTTGTGGCTGTTGATTTTGTTGCTGAATATGTGGGGGAGGATAATTCTAATATGATGGAGGATATTGGTAATATTGAGAAAATCTCCCATAAGGATTTTGTACTCCTTGTGCCCATAGTTGAGATTGAGATTGAGGTTGAAGCCAAGGTTGAAAATGAGATTGAGATTGAGGCCAAGGTTGCTGCCAAGAATTCCAATTTGGTGGGGGTTGAAGATACATTTGATTGTTAAATCCTTGATTTTGTGGCCCTTGCCAAGGTCTTCTAGAAACAAAACAAAGAGGTTCTATAGAATTTGAGATTGTTTCCTCTTAAAATACAACCTTAAGTCTTAGGATTGAAGGACAACCCTTGGTCTCATGGCTTTCTGAGCAAATCATACAAGTTTCTACAATTTTTGCATCTAAAGGGCATTCCCTTAGAGCATGTTTTTTTTTGCATTTTGGAAAAAAAATGGCTAAAGCATCGGCCTCAGTTTTCTGCTTGTTTTGTATTTTAAGGGTGTCTAATTGCTCACTAAGGCTCCCTAGAATGTCAGTTTTAAATTCATCAAGCATATTACCAATGTTTGCCCTACTTACAGATCCCGTTGCAGATTTGTTTACTTTAATAAGAGAAGGATCTCTTGGCCCTTACCCTGTTTTAGATTTCCCTTTTGAGAGATGAACACACAATTCTCCTATATCATTTAATAGAAGTTGAGAGATATCTCCCTTCCCCATCATGTTAAGGATATCTATCCAGTCATCTCTAATGGCTTTTAATAAAAGATCTTTTAAGGTTTCTTCATCTAAATTGTTCATATTTGCTTTTTTCAAATTATAGTTGAATCTCTCAATCAAATCTTCTAAGTTTTCATCCTCTCTTTGCATCATTTTGAACATTTCATCTTTGTGATTGGTAGGCATGAAATAATTCAAGTACCTATCCAAAAATGCTTTTTTCATGTCATTCCATGTTCTAATGGATTGAGTGACTAACCCCATGAACCATTTCAAAGCAGCTCCTTTCAGTGCTGAAGGAAACAATTTAAGTTTTTGAGAGTCTTCTAGATAGTCATATGTTCTGCACAAGACTTCAAACTCAAAAAAAAATGTTTCAGGATCCTCACTTTTCAACCCACAAAAGTTTGGGAGGACAGAAGGTGAGATATTTTTCATTGTGGAATTTGTTTCCTCATCCACTATAGGGAATCCAAAAGAATTATCTATTTCCCTATTTCCTTTGCCTCCTCCATTATTTTCTCTACCTCCTCCATTATTTCCTCTACCTCTCCCTCTACCCCCTCCTCCAAAAAGTGAGAATTCTCCATCTTGTTCTTCTTCTGCCATTATAGTTTCTTTAGAGTCAGTATAGGGTTCAACCTGCAAGGTTACTTCCTCCTCCTCTGGTTCTTCTATTAATGGAATATGGGAGAGAGGTTCTACTTCTTCTTCCTCACCAAGCATTCCTAATTCTTCAACTACAATGTGCTCTCTTGTGGAGGTGAAAAAGGTTATGCCTGTTGTTGGAGATTTGAAATTCCCCCCCCTCGCGCCCCCCCCCAAGGAATGACTTGGTAGATGAAGTAAAAGATTCTTTTGATTGGATTTATGCCCTTGGAATTCCAGGAGTCCTATGGTTGGGAGTATGAGTTTGGGATGGAAGTGTGTGTTTTCTTGTTCTTAGTGGAGTAAGTGGTGTTGTAGAAATTGAACTTTTGCCCCTACCTATAAATCTACCCCTAGAGTCTCTTTCTCTATGCATGTTATTTTTTTTTCTTGTTTTGAATGTAAGAAATAAGGCTACCTAGTTACACTTCCCTGGTAACGGCACCAAAATGTTTGGTCAATTTAGTGTCCTAAATTGCTCTACATAAATTATCAATCCGAGTATTGTAAACTGATGAAGTGTAGTGCATTGCTTGTGCTAGACAATCCTTCTTACTTCATTGTTTTTATGTTTTATGTTGTTTTTTTTTGGGGGGGGGGGGGGGTTGTTCTTTTAATTCTTAATGATTTATAATGTAATTGTCAAAAACTTAAATCTAACTTTCATAAAATCTAAAAATGAAAACAGAGCTTAAGACAAAAATGAAAATAGAGCTAAGAAAGACTTGGAAGCAAAGCTTAAGCAAGAAATAAAAACAAAGTTCCTATTTCTGCTTTACCGTTATTTCCAAATCATGAATTTAAAGCTGAAAGTGAAATTTGCAACTGATGTCTAACTAATTACGAAAATAAAACTAAATGAAATACTTAATTACTCTGCCTCTCAATTTTGGGAGAAAGTCCCCCTGGGATGACATTTGAGGAATTCTATATTTCATTAATCTAAGAGAAAACAAATACAAAGATGCAACAATAACTCATTACATAAATGAAATGTTCAACCACTTAGTTAAGGATGAATTATCAACTTGAAGGGTTTTTCATAAACATTCATTAACACCATGAGTTAGCAAACTAAAAATAAAATGGCAAAGACAATAAATGGCATTGATCAATCTAATTGAGAATTTAAACTAACAAAACAGTGAATGAAGTAAACTAGATTACATCACTGAGTTTCATCTTCTAAACTACTGATAAACTAAAAATAGATCAAGCAAATGGAAGCTACTCTAAATTATGTACACTTTTAATAAGAAAATGATAGAAATTGCATTATAAACATTGTTAGTAAGAAAATGATTATAAACACTGTGAAAAAAAATGATGAATTTACAGTTAACAAGAAGAAGAAAAATGAAATGAAATGAAAAAATTTTCAGTACAAGGGCCCTTTGCAAATGGTTAGGCTACGCTTGCTCAATCAAATCCAAGAAAACTCCTTCAAATTTTCATAAAACATGCGATCTTCATATTAAAAACAGGGACACAAAATGCCCAGAAATTACAGAGTTTAGAACTTCGATTTCACAATAAAACTATCATTATTACCACTCCCTTCTTTGGTCCTTTACACAGGTATTTATAAGAAAAACCATACAACTGTTTGTGGAGAAAAACATGCTACAACCAAACACGTAGAGGACAGATATGCGGAATCTCTTCCTCAGCTGCTGGAGACATAAATCCAAGACATGGTGGCTGTTGGATTCGATTGTACAAGTGGTTGTTGGAGTCTGTAGGTACAAGTAGTTGTTACAAATAACACTTCCCATCACTGCGAAACGTGTTAATTAACCATGAAAAAGAGTCTTATTACCTTCAGTCTCTGCATTTGACTTATCCATTGACTGTAGTCTTATGCCATCTTCTTTGTCGACCTGGGCTAAGTGAATAGGACAGGGTCCATGTCATGATGATTTCCAAGCTGTCCATGTAGCTAGTTTCTCCTTCTGACACCTAGAACCTATTAGAGCATGAAGGTAGCTATGAAACAGCTCATTAGCTGCAGAATAGGCTACGTTCCGTAGCTAATATACAAAAATTTATTCAAACAAAAAAACATAAAAGCATAACATGTAAATCACTAAATGTCCTCCTCAAGATAGTATATATCGGTCATTGGTGATGAGAATTCATCTTTCTCATGGAAAAACAAAGAAAAAGAATGAGAAGAGTTGCTAGGGAAAGAGTAATTTTGAGGCTCAACAGTAACATGAAGGGCAGTTTCATTTCTGTAGAATTTTTTATTTTTTATTTTTTATTATTTATTTATTTTTTTTTTTTTTTTTTTTTTTGCTTGAGTGTTACTTTCTGCAATTAAATTCAGCGTCATTCATTTATGTCTTTTATTTTTACTCTTGGTTGAAAACAATGTAAACTTTGAAACGAGAATTGTAAACTCAAAACGAGAACTCTGCCCAAAAAACCCCGAAAAAACATGAAAAATAGTGCTAAAAACAAAAAGTGTGTATACTAGAATCATGGTTTTTTTTTTTAGGGTCAATTTTGAACATGTTTTAAAAATGACAGTGAGAATGAATTTTTTGTGCAAAAATTGTGCAAAAAAAACCTGAAAATGAAAAGTGCTAATAATGGAATGATGAATTTTTTTAGAGTCAATTTCCAACATTTTAAAAAAATTCCAGTAAAACCGACTTTTTAGGTGCGAAAACTGTGCAAAAAACACCCTCAAAACAAAAAGCGTTGATGTTGGAATAACACACTTTGTTTTTTGTTTTTTGGGTAAATTTTCAACATTTTGAAATAATGGTGTAAAAGATTTTGTTATGACTTTGAAAAACATTAAAATTTCAAAAAATAATGAAAACATAAAATTAAAAATAAAAACAATGAAAAAAATACAAAAAAAAATTAAAAAAAATACCAAAACATAATTAAAAATATATAT
>APFE030886112.1:104853-143693 GCA_000404065.3 Pinus taeda
TTTTTTTTAAATAAAAAATGAATTCTGTTTTTTTTAAATACAATAAATATATTTAACAAAAGTTATTTTTTATTTACAAAAAACAATTTTATCAATCACTGCCCCCATGAGTGACCGGGGGGTGGCTATTTGATTCAAAGAATCGAATAGCCACTTCCCGACCACCCCCACGGGTGGTTGGGCGGTGGCTATCCGACTCTCGAAATCGGTTAGCCACCACTTAGCTGCGTGTGGGGGTTCCCGGGTGGTGGTTTTCTGATTCTCAGAATCAGATGGCCACCGCTCTGTCGCCCGCCCGTGGGGGCGACTGAGCAGTGGCTATCCGATTCTGAGAATCAGATAACCACCACCCGGCCACCCCCACAAGCGGCTGAGTGGTGGCTATCCGATTCCAAGAATCAGATAGCCACCGCCCAACCGCCCGTGGGAGTGGCCAGGAAGTGGTTATTCGATTCTCGAAATCAAATAGCCACCGCCCGGCCGCACGTGGAGGCAGTGGGGAATCGGATAGCCACCGCCCAACCGCCCGTGGGGATGGCCCGGAAGTGGCTATTCGATTCTCAGAATCAAATAGCCACCGCTCGGCCGCCCATGGGGGCGGTCGAGGAGTGGTTATCTGATTCTGAGAATTAGATATCCACCTCAAGGGTGGTCACGGGGTGGTTATCTGATTCCAAGAATCGGATGGCCACCACCTGATTGCCGGTGGGGATGGTTATCCGATTCTCGGAATCGAATAGCCATCACCCGACCACCTATGGGGGTGGCTATTTGATTCTCAGAATTGAATAGCCATCACCAGGATGTCTGTGCGGGTGGCTATCCAATTCTCAGAATCGAATAGCCATCGCCTGGTTGCCCATTGGGGTGGCTATCCGATTCTCGGAATCGAATAGCCACCGCCTAGCCACCCATGGGGGTGGCGGCGTGGTGGCTATCTGATTCTCAGAATCAGATGGTCACCGCTCGGCTGCTCGTGGGGGTGAATGGGCAGTGGCTATCCGATTCCGAGAATCGGATAGCCACCCCCATGAGTAGTCAGGTGGTGGTTATGTGATTCTGAGAATTGGATAGCCACCATCTAACTGCCCATGGGGGTCACCACCCAGCCGCCTGTGGGGGCATGGCCCTAAGTGGCGGAGCTGCGTGCAGATATATTTTTTAAAATTTTAATCGTAAATATATGTTTTTTAAAATTTTAAATGTTTTTTATTTTTTGAAAATTGAAAATATATGTTTTTTTTTTAATTTTTTAAATGGTTTTTTTTTTCAATCTTATATATATTATATATATATATATATATAATATTATATATATTTTAAATTTTAATTGTTTATTGGGTTTTTTTTATTTATAATTTGAGTATATTTTGTTTTAATTTTTTTTTTTTTAAATCTTGATTTTTAATAGTTTTGTAGCTTTTTATTAGTATTTTTTCTTTTTCTTTTTTTAATCTAGTTTGTTTTGTTTTTTTTTTTACTTTTTTGTTAATGCTTTTTAAAATTTCTCTATTTTTTAGGTTACTTAATATTTTTATATTTTTTTAATTTTTTTTTTTGTTTTTTTTGCCAGTTTTACACACCACCACACACACACATCATAATATATATCATTTTATGTTTTTTTGTCTCTTTTTTTATATATTTTTTTATATTTGTTTTGTTTTTTGTTTTTTTATTGTTCTTTTTTTTATAAATAAAAAATTTGACATAAAAAATTTAAAATGTCAAAATTTGTTAAATTTAGAAAATAATTATTTACATTTTATACATTAGAAAATTTAAAGTCAAAAAATAGGTCATTTAAAAAAAGGGCCTGATGTAGAATCACCACTTTTCTAAATCAGCATTCATATTACTAACATCCTAAAACATAATGTACATAAAAAAATTTAAAGTGTCAAAAACTATGCTATAAAAAAAATATGCGTGTTCTGCATCCCCCCTTTTCAAAAACGGGTCACTCTTTTGCTATCTCTACGAAACGGGTAACAGTATCAGTTCTCGTTTCAAAGTTTACATTGTTTGAAGTGTATTGGCATAGACAGTGCATACTCCATTCAAATAAACATGCCTACCCTGGGTTGAAAATTAATGGTTGCGATTTAATCAAATTAATAGTCATTAAATTGACTCAACATTTTGGCACCATTTCCGGGGAAGGTAGTTGACGATGAAATCGGCCAAGTGTGTTTTGTTAACATAGTGTTTCTAGTGTACAGGTGTTGGGCGATAAGACGAGGTAAGAACATGTGCATCGCTCTAATATGCCTGGGCAGGCTCACCACTGTGATCACTAGGACACTTAGGCTGTGTGAGTTCTTTGATTCTTTAGATGTGTTCTTAGCTTTACAGGTGTTGGGCGGTAAAACGAGAGATAAGAACCTGCACATCACTCTAATATACTTGAGTGGGCTCACCACTGTATAGGCTGAGACATTTAGGGCATGAATAAATATGCATAGGGTCCATGTGTAAAGTGTAGGAATAATAGAAATCCCAAAGTACATCCACTCTAATAAACTACAAAAAAACGGGTCATAAAAGAAATAAGAGCGCAAATTTGGGAAGGAAAACATTTATTCATGAGCTGATCTCAAAAGAAGAAAAAGAACAGTCAATTTCTCAGAGGGACGCAAGGAAACCAAGGCCACAAAAATATGTTACTCCAATAATAAGAACATAATCATCTGGTTCCTCTTTCTCCAGATTGTATCATCCTAAAACTAGTGTAACCACTCCCAAATTAAGTATCCAAATCAGGAGCAGTGGTGGAGGGCTAGTGATCTTGACCTTAGGGTTGAGGGTCAAGGGGAAACCAGTGGGGAACACCAGAAGCCCGAGATGGAAAATCATTCATTGACTTATCGATATCCTGATTTGGGCAACGTAGTGAAACATCCAGCCCTAAAGCAGCCTGAGATATCAATTAACAAATCTTCACCCACAAGACAGTCATGAAAACGGTCTTAAGAAGACCTGTCAAAGTAAGGATCAGGAGGATCAATAGTGGTGGAAGAAAATAACAACAACACTATAACATATGCCACCATTACCACCTTTGATTTTCCAATAGGTGATATTAGGGGCAAGGCTCCCATGAAAAACATTCCTTTTTCATCTCTCCCATCTTTTCAAGGAATGATTGTAGAAGACCCTGACACCTTCTTGTTTGAATTTGATGTCTTGTGTAGGAGCTATGATTATATTTCAGATGATCAGAAGCCAAAATTATTCTTTGCTACTCTAAAAGGAGTAGCATTGATATGGTTCATGGGATTAGGCTCTGCTACCCTTCATACGTGGAGTGACATGAAAGAGACATGCCTATCTAAGTATCAGGATTATTGCAGAACGAAGGATTTGAGGGAAGAAATATTTAGGATGACACAAAAGGAGGAAGAAATCTTAGAGGACTATGTCGAGAGATTCCATTACAATTTGTAGAGATCTAAACATAATGACTTAGATCAAGCAATATTGAAGACCATATTCATAAGGGGAATGAGAGATGACTACCTTGACACCCTGAATCTACTAGGGAAGGGGGCCATATCTCAGGAACCATTTTATGAGATAATAAATCTTGTTTGAGATGCTCTAAAGGATCATCGAAGGGGAGAAGCATGATATGAGATCCCTTTTCCTGGATACAGAAATCTACAAACGGGGGTGTGACTAGGGTGGAAATCATAAATTTATTCGAGAATCTAAAAACTGATCTTCTCAGTACCATGTTTGCTCAAATAAAAACAATGCAAGTGAAAAAAGTACAGCATGAGGGTGTTGGCTTAAGAGGGCATGGCCCACGTTCAAAGTTGTTTGTGCCAACCAACAAAACCCTAAATGCTGGCCCTTCTGGCAACAACTTGCATAGTGTAGGTTGTATCTCACCCGAAGTAGTATTGGGGGATGCCAAAACCAGGTTTCTACATCCAGGGACATGTGATAAGTGGTTCTTACGCTCCTATAACTTAGATCTAACTTCATGTAGACTGGTATCCTTCTAGGGATTGTTACTATAACTTAGTTAAACTGGCTTCGAGACCTTTTTGAAGGTCTACGATCAGTCTTTGCAGACCTTAAGCAGACAAATTACCTACTTTCGCACATCAATAAATAACCCTAGATCTGATTTCATGTAGATCTATCCAATTCATTAGAAAACATAATAGAATCAACCCTTAACTTCGTGAACACAGACAATTACCTAAAGCATGCATAAATAAGATAGATTTGGTAGTTTCGCACAACATTCATACATCATTTCATGAAAATATATCATTGAGCAACAAAATATAACATAAATAGAATCAGCAGGAATAATCAGATTGCACAGTAATTCTTCAAAATCAGTCTTTATTGATATTCATTGTTCAAGTTACAGACTCTTCTGCCCTGCGCACTTAGCTGCAGGGGTTTGTGCACTCAACTGCAGACTTACCAAGGCCTCTTGCACACTCAGCTGCAAGAGACTTCCCCTTCTCACCTAAGTACAGGAAGCAGAGCCTTCCTACCTTAGCACTCACCCAAAACAGTCTCTATCTTACCCTTTTTCTTACTTAGTTTTTTCTAGACTCGCTATGACTCAAATATATAGCATTCTCAATACAATACCATGGTTAATGGACCATGGGTGAGTCTCAAAATTGACCTATTTACTTATCTAAACAAGGGGCTAAGGCCACTTTGACTCCTATATACCTACGTGCTCCGCATCCACATTTTTGTAGAGACTTTACATCTTTTACAAAAATTTATACAAAACTTGGGTTAACTAACCCCAAAACTGACCCTTGGGACCCTATCCCAACAGGTCCCCAACACAAAGATCGTGAATCACCCTCAAGTCACTCAACTGGCACCTCGATCTTGTTACGTAGACCACCAAGCTCAACCTGTAACACTACAACTTTAGCAGTGCTCTGTGCCACAGCCTGTTGCACTTCTTTGACCAATTTTTCTGTTGGCAGACCCTCCACTGCTGGCACATTGTCCTTTGTGTTTGTTGTAGCACCTTTAGCTTTTCCTGAAGTGACAAAGTAAGATGACAAGCTTCCTCTAGCCATGGATGTAATATGGCCTTAAGAAGGACCTCTTTCCTCTACATCTCTTCTGCCAGTGCTTTCAACTGCTTTCCTTCCTATAGCTTTGTGAGGTGATGTGCTTGCGCCAACATGTGCGCAGTCGATTGGACCTTGTTAGTGTCAGTATCTTCATCCCTCCATCAGTGATCAAAATTCTCTTGTTGCATTGCATTTTAGGTGTCTCATCTGATTAGCTACATTCCATTAGGATCATGTATCATCTGATGGAAGTGGCATTTTATAAATTTTTCCCTCATGATCTTTACCTGCAGGCCCATGTTTAAGTCATTTACAGTCATTTTTGTCTTCACATCTGCAAAAAAGTCATTTTTAGGGTTTTAGGTCTCATTAGGTCTACGATTTGTCTTCAAGGTCTTGTAAAAGCTCAATAATGGTCAACAGGCACATGAGGAGGTCAAATAAAGTCTCAGTGACAAAAATTTCAATAATCACACGCTCAATGATTGATTTTTCCTCAAAACCCTGTTTTGAGGAAAAACCGAGTTTTTTTATGTTTTATGCATAAAATTTTATGTAATTTCATTTTTCCTATATGTAATACTTTTGAGATGTAACCATGGTCACTTTTCCAAGCTCCTGAATTCCAGCGCCTGCAAAAGAGTAAAAAATTCAAAGCATTTAGTCCATCAAAGGCAAAAAAGCAAGTCAAACTGCCAAAATAGAGTTTTAAAAAAGCAAGTGAAAGACAAACATTACAAAGTGGGTTTTTATAAGTGAAAATTTAAATTGGTGGGTATATAAAGTCTTTCCATGTCAATGATCTCATTTGTGTCCAAAGAGTGAATGAGAAACAAGTGCAAATTGTGTTTTCGAGGCTAAGGAGCGAATTTGCAACCAAACTGTGAAAATTTTGAGGCGTGATGCACCTAGGTCGACGCGCAGCACACCTAGCCAGCGCGGCGCATACAACACAGGTTTTACACTAAATTTATAACTGGCGTGGTGCACTAGTGAGGTGCGATGCACCTATTAGTGGGTGTGGCGCACCTGCCTCCAAAGATCGAACTCATTCAAATTGCCTCCTCCAAGCTAAAAACTTGCAAATTCCTCATTCCACAAGTAAGTTAACATCTCCATATTACTATTGCAAGGGTTTTCATCAGTTTGCATGGTGTTTCAATAGGTAAAAAAAAAAACCCTAGTTCCTTGCATAGTTGTATTGAGAAAGTTTCTTAGGGTTTGCAAAATTACAATTTTAGCTATCTAATTCCCATCCTACCATTTTCACATCCCCTCACTAAAATTTCATTCACCTCTTTTCTCCTTCCCTCTTTCACTTACACCTACATATTTCCCCTATCCCCATCACTAAAAACCCTAATCCCTAACCTCACTTCTCCCAAACCCCAATTAACATCCCTAATCCCTAAATATCATTCCCCAAACCCTGTCATTCTCAAAAACCCTACAAGCAACATCCCAACCCTTTATTCACATTCACTATCATCAAATCCTTGTTAATTAGCAGAAAATACCTATTGTCTCTATAAAATCTCTTCATACTCATCTAAGAAACATCAAATGATGGCAAACTTGGAGTTAGATTCATCTTATGATAGAAATGAGGAAACAGTAAGTGACTCCTCCAAAGAAATTCATGCATCAAGGAGACCTCACAAGAGTGGAAAACATATTCGGGAGGAGCCCACTACACTTACTGAGTTGTTGGCTTGCCCAATTGCTGTAGCATGCTTCAAACATCAATCCTGCTATCAATTTTGTGAGATGGTGGAAAGAGTCAAATACCATCTTGAGCTAGCTAGATTGTTTGTCCTCCATCTTCACAATGCTTAGGTCAATTTGGCAGGTGTGACATTCACTTTGACACTGGAATCTATAGCTCAAGAAACAGGTATTCTGAATGTGGGTGAACAGTGGAACAAGGGACAGCTGGTGGACAGAGAACATTATGAGCCTTATATTAACGCTGGCTTTCAGAGGCAGATTAGTAGAGTTTTCCCTTTCTAGTATTTTCAGGACACATATGCTCCATTGATGAAGCTCATAATCAAATATTTCAGCTGTGAAGGCAGATTTTCTCGCCTGTATGCCTACCACATCAGATTATTGATGCATTTCACTAGGGTGAAGATGATGAACCTCCCATATTCCATATGCCAGAATATTGAGAAAATGACCACATTGCTGCAAAGGAAACCTCCTCATCAGCAGTATAACAACATCTATCACTTTGCATTAATCAAGGTTGTGGTTTTTCATCAGCTTACTTTACTGAATGTTTCATGGGAAGATTTCATTTCACATGAGATCTTCATGGGCTCTCAAGTACCCCCAACAGTTTTTCATGAGGCAGGAGAGCCTTCACATCAGGAAGAGGTGCATGAGACTCAAACCACTAGTGTGCCAGTGTTTGTCACTTAACAAAAGGGCACAATGAGATTGTTTGCAGCAGCAAAACGAGTGTTATCTCCACCCAAGGTGGAAGGGGCCTCGTTTCCTTCAATAGCAAAGCAGGTATAGGACAAGGGTAAGCAGGCATTGCATAATGAGGGGCCTTCAGAAGGTCAAGAGAGAGATGTCATTCTCATTCAGGATGATGACGCTGATTTGGGCTCCCAAAGCTCAAAGCTCAAGGAGATCATTCAGGAACAACAAGCTGACATTCATGACTTGTCTCTCAACCTAGAAAGAGCCAAGTGGATAATCAACTATCTTGAGTAGAGGAAAAAATAGTTAGAATATCAGTAAACCATCATGGAGCTCCAAAACATAAGAGAAAACCAGCAAGCTGTCAAGAGTAGGAAAGTCAAGTTGACACCACTTGAACAAGAAATTGGAGCTGATCTTGAATCTTGGATTGAGAGGGTAAACATGCACTTGGAAAATATGTTGGAGAAGGCCAAAAAAGAGAAAAAGATGTTCAGGCACATGGCCCATCACTATTTGGCGAGAAACAAAGTTTGCAAAGTGACAATTAGGATTTGAAGGCCAGGTTAAGGAAAGCTTTGAGGAAGAGGAAAGAGCAAGACAAGCTCAAGATTTTGGCTAAGGCTTCTTTAGACCAACATAGCACTTGATGCAGGACACTTAGCCCAAATTTCAAGAAATTTGGGATACATGTTGTCAATTTTGAATTTTTGGAGCAAAACACGGGTTTTTATGCCTGGTACGCCGCACCACCTGGTGCGCGCTTTTGCTAGGGACCTCCTTTGGAGGAAAACTCAGCACTTTTGGATTCCTCAGGCAAAAATATGAATGCCCACAAATGGCCAAGAAATTTTGTCAAGTTTTGAGCTTCCAAAAGGGTCAAAAACACCTCAAAAATGCCCTTTCTGCCCGTTTTTGGCCACACAGAAAGTAGCGTTGGGAGAACTCAATTTTGGAGTAGCAAATGGACTCCAAATTCAGAAATTCCACTTGTTTTGGAAAGTAGACAGATAGATATTTCCAAAAATCCCACTTGGAGCAAATTTGGTGCACGGGAAGGCCTCCAAAATCAGCTGCAAAAAGGAACGGTGCACAGGGACAGCAGCGCAGCACACAGCATGGAAAATTGACTTTTTTTCCCAAAAAACACTACTTTTTCGTCTAGTTTTTTCTCAGTTTGACTTTTCACTTTCTCATGGTAAAAATCATGATGTAATTTAATGTAAATTTATGGACTTCGACGTAAAAATGTTGAAAATTCACTCATGGAGGTAGATACATCATGAAAAGGTAGTTTGAAACTGAATGAATCAGTTTCCTAGATTTTAGAGGCAAGCTGTTCCACTACCTACTTTTCAGTTCTTAGTTTAGATCTTGTTGGAACAACTCCTAAACTCATGAATTCGACCCCTAAAGCCTATCATGAATTTTTTTTTGCCTATATCTAGTACTTTTTCAGTCATTTGTCAAGGTTGGACTTTTGTGAAAGCTTTTAGCAGCATTGTACATTCATCTCTGCAGTTTGGCAAAGGAATAGACTAGGGTTTGCATCCTTTTGTGGGACTCTTGTGGAAAATTGATTTGGTATCATGTTTATTCTATAATTCAAGTTTTACATGTGTTTATGTATTCCATTTTCTCTCTTTTTAAGCTGAACTAAATGAATCAAGGATAAAGATAGAAATCATCGAAATTGCAGTGCTCTACCTAGGGTTTGTTTGGTTATTTATGTTTTCTACTGTTTTAAGAGGATCCTTGAGATTCTCATGCCCTATCCAACTCCTCACTAGTCCTAAGACTCTCCATCTCATTCAATTTAAAGTACTAAAGCATTTTCCTACCTCGCCCCACAAAAACCTTTGCAAAACTGAGTCCTTTCCCTGAACCCAAATCCACCTTTCACTTTTGATCCAGAAAAACATCATCAAATTCAATAAAACTCCTCTGAGCACATACCTAGCCTAAACTTAGTCTTTACATCAGCCATCTCAAAATCTCATTTGCTATATTTTACTAAGATTGATAAGGAGAAAGCCCTCTCTCGACCTGGTAGGGCTAGCTACCAGGTTAAGCGTGATTTGATGTTACCCTAGATCCCGCCTTTCTCAGCCTAAGGTAGATTTAGGCCCTAACATATTGGCGACCATATTGGGGAAAATTTTATTTGTTTGTTAGTGTTCTTTGTTTTATAACTACGGACGGAGCTTGAAGTTATGCCAAGCAGCGTTCGAACTGCACATTGCTTTGAGAGTGCGTAAGTAGATAAAAGTTTCTTCAGTCAATCTCTGGTCTAGTCTTATAAAGTGAACATCTGACTCGCAAATTGCCCCAGTACATCAAATAATTCTAGACTTTTGGATGATGAGTTTAGAATTTGATAGGCTGAACAAGTTAATAATGTCCATTTGATCTTTGGGAATAATTCAACACACTGGCTTCCAGAAGATACACCAGAGAAAATCCTGATCCTGATCCTCCTCCCATGTATGAAAACCCAAATCTTATTCCAAGAATTCTCCGCCAAGAAAGTTCTGTGATTCCTGTGTTTAGATCTCGTTCATGCCCGGTTTTTTTGAATATCTTGAAGATCTTGAGTTTGATGAACATTTTGATCTATCGTTGTTTGAAACTAAGTCTGAAAGTGTTGTTGTTTCTACTATCTTAAATCCAAAGTTTGTCAAAGATCTTGAAACTGAAAAGGCCAATAGATCAATTGACAATTATATTTTGAATCTTCAAACTTCCATTGTGGCTACAAACATTCCCGAGTTCTTAGAATCCGCATTCGCAACTCTTGGTTCATCTGTTATTGCATCTGGCTCAGAAATTCCTACTGAAACTCCTTTTATTCCCACCATTCTCGTGCATCCCTCCATCTCTGATCAGAAATCTGCAGTGTTTTCACCTCCATCCACTCCTTCTACACCTTAAACATCAAAAATTTCTTCACCCCTACAACACCTCATACACTGGTCACATCAGCTACTCCAACTCCTCCTACATCCCCAAGGCTAGTCATAAATCCACCTCAAGCAATGGCTACTAGATATGCACCTCTCGTTCTGCCACAAAACTTGGATGCCATGCCCACTGATTATCCAAGGAAAATTCCATTGTTTGATGGTACCCCTCAAGGTATCACAACTCAACAGCATGTTGATCGGATGAGTGATTTCTTTGACCTCCACAAGATAGATGTAGAGAATGTAAAAATGAGATTATTTGTGCAAACGTTTGGAGGTGAGGTCAAAAAGTGGTTTAGAGTATTGCCGGCTAGAACAATCAATTCATTGGATTCAAGTGTCCAAGATTATTGTGTTAGATTCAATACTATTTACAATGCAATTCCTGCTTATATAAAGCCACCTATGGGGCTGTCTTTGATTAAATTTCCTGATGGCTTCGATCTTGATATGGCCTATCAATTGAGAGAATGAGATCCGGCCACATTGGAAGACATGCAGAAAATTACAGTCAACGTTGAGGCAAATCTGCTTGCCAAGAGAGCTAGAGCAAAGGCTGAAAAGAAGGTAACCATAAAGGAGGAAGCTTCTTCCTCAGATCATTTTCTTCGCAAGATTGAGAAGATGTTTGATAGGTTTACAATTGCTGATAAGCCTGAAATACAAGTCAGAAATCCAAACTTTCGTGGTCAGTAGCAACCACAATTCAGAATCAAGCAACGAGAGCAAAGAGCGCAAGACCAAGCAACATAACAACAAGTTAAGACACCCTTACGGGAGAATTTTGTACATGGTCTGGAATCAGATGATGATGAGAACATAATTGGAGAAGAGAATCATTTCTTTACACCTGATGATCTGCCCATTTATATTACAAAAGATGAAGAGTATTCAGAAAGCCCAGTTGTACAAAGGGATGAAGATTTCATCTTGGCAAACGAAACAATTCTTGAAGAAGAATCTGATGAATATCATAGGGAATACATGAATGCTTTGACAACCCAGTAGCATCAATATTCACTCAGGAGTAGAGAGGTACCCATCAATCCAATTCAGAAGAGGAAGGAAGTGACACTGCCAAAGAACGATTCTCCAATTGTGCAGAAAAAGGGAAAGGAGATAGCTGATCCTACCACCAACAAAACACAATCAGAAAATAAAAGATCAAATCAGCCAATTGTATCAAAGGAGAAGACTGAAAAGAAGGATGCTCCAGTCAAAGAGGTAGAGAAAACTTCATCTTTTAGCATAGAAAATTAAATTGCTAAGTTAAAAGTGTCAATACCTTTGACTGAATTGATGAAGAATAGCAGCTATAAAGGTCACGTGTCAAATATTTTGAATTTAGATCCACTATCTGATATGGTAAATGTGGAGGATGACCAACCTAAGCTTATCTTTGGTCCGACATTAGAAGGTCAATCTGAGGATAGTGATGTAGCTCCTTTTTACATCAGCCTTAGATTGCATGATTATGTATTGCACAATGCCACGTTTGAATCAGGAGCCTCTCATAATATCATGCCTAAGGCAATCATGGTTAAATTGGATTTGGACATCACTAGAAAGTATCATGACCTTTATTCCTTTGATTCTGGTAGAGTAAGATGCATTGGTCTTATTAAATATTTGGTTGTCACATTAGATCAGATCCCGACAAAGAATGTGTTGATGGATGTGGTTGTGGTTGGTTGTGGCTGATATTCCTCCTAGATTTGGCATGCTTCTTTCTAGATCTTGGGGAGAAAAACTCAAAGGGACATTGCAGCTTGATTTCACCTATGCCACTATTCCTGTGTTTGGTCAGTTGAGGAAATTATACTGGGAGAAAAAGATGAAGTACATGATCACTAGCAAGGAGAAACCTCTAAATCATCCAATCAACTATGTACACACTGATTTAGAATCATTTGTTCTATATTCTGATAGTTTTAATGATGTAAATAGTCAATTAGTTGAAGTAGAAGATACTTCAGAGATCAATGAAAATTTTAGAGTTGTAGTAAAGAAAGAAAGACAAAGGCTTGATAGTACCATTGAGCAATCAGCCTTTTGACAACAACAAAAAATTGAAGGACAACAAGAAAAAGCAGAAGAGCAAACAGAATTTCAGCATTTGGAGGACGAAGCCAGTTTGTGGAGCATGGATTTTGATGGCGCAGTAGGTAAGGAAGGTGATGAAATTGGCATTAGGATACATAGCCCTGTATTTCTTTCGAACAAAGTGCCAAGTAATGTAAGGGTTTGTTTGTATAAATTGGTTTTTGATTGTTCAAATAATGAGGCTAAATATGAGGCTTTAATTGTTGGTTTGAAAATCCTCAAGAAGTTAAATGCTAAAAGAATTTCAGTATATGGCGACTCTGAGTTAGTTATCAAGCAAGTGAAAGGTGAATACCAAGCTAAGCATCCTCAAATGTAGGCCTACCATAATGCGGTATTAGATATTTTGATATTGTTTCCAAATTACACTTTGACATGTGTCCCTCGTGTATAGAAGGTTATTGCAGATTCACTTGCAACAGCTGCAAGTAATTTGAAAATTCCGATGAATTCAAATAATAAGTTTGAAATTCATGTGAAACATCACCTAGCTGTCCTTGATAATAAAAGATATTGGCAGGTGTTTCAAGATGATAAAGAGATCGAAGAATTTCTGCAAAATGAAGGCAAGTACAAAGATACTTCTATCGATGGAGAGCATGATGATGGTGAAGCAGACATGGAGGTAAATTAGATGGAAATTTTGTAGCTGAAGGAAAATGTCATTCCTAAAGGGCTAATACCTTTAGAGGAGTTGTTTCATCAAGATGATGTAGCCCGAAAACTGAGCTTGCTGCCAACCGAGAAAGGAGTTGAGGATGTGAACATTGGATCAGCAGGAAATCCTAAAATGGTGAAGTTATCAAAGGCTTTGCCTCCACAGGTAAAGGCAAAGTACATCATTTTATTATCTTCATTTACTGATGTATTTGCATGGGACTATTCAGATTTGAAGGCATATGATAAGAGCGTAATTCAGCACATAATTCTGATCAAGCCAAATCAAAAACCATTTTGACAGAAGCTAAGAAGGATAAATCCAAAGCTGCTACCCTCAATAGAGAAGGAAGTGAATCGATTATACAAAGTTGGTATAATCGTTCCCATAAGATTTTCAGATTGGATTTCTAATTTTGTGCCCGTGCGTAAGAAAATAGGTGAGATTCGATTATGTATTGATTTCAAAAGTTTGAATAAATTGTCTTTGAAAGATAACTATCCATTGCCCAAGATGGATCACATACTTCAAAGAGTAGTTGGAGCATCTCGCATGTCACTACTTGATGGGTATTCCGGTTATAACCAAATTCTGGTCCATGAGGATGATAGGGACAAAACAGCGTTCACCACTTCGTGGGGAACTTTCCAATATGCCAAGATGTCATTCGGATTAAAGAATGTTGGTGCGACCTTTCAGAGGGCTATGGATATCACATTTGCAAATGAAAAATATGTATTTTTAGTTGTTTATCTTGATGATTTGACAGTTTTTTCTAATTCAGATGAAGAGCACCTTTATCATTTGAAGATTGTATTTCAGCGGTGTAGAAAGTATGGCATATCTCTCAATCCAAAGAAGAGTTTGTTTGCCATGGATGAAAGCAAGCTTCTCGGTCATATCATATCCAAGGAGGGCATCCGCATCAATCCAGCTTGAGTGGAAGCCATTTAGAAGATTGATTTTCCATGAAGTAAAAAGGAGATCCAATCATTCAATGGTAAGATGAATTTCTTATGTCATTTTGTGCCAAATCTTGCAGAAAATTTGAGGGAAATCACAAACATGTTAAAGAAAGATAGTGTAGTGAAGTGGACCAAGGAAGCCATCAAGTCTTTCAATTTGGTAAAGTTGGCTCTTTCTTCAACTCCAATTTTGATCAGCTCGGATTATTCCCAAGATTTCATTTTGTTTTCATTTGCTTCGGATCATACTTTGGTAGTGGCTTTAATGCAGAAAAGAGACCAGCTTGAGAAACCAATTGCTTTTTTCAGCAAAACCATAAAGGATGCAGCTTTAAAGTACAATATTATTGAAAAGCAAGCCCTTGATTTGGTAAAGGCATTGAAATATTTTCGAGTCTATATTATGCATTCTCACATCCTTGCTTATGTCCCTAATGCTATCGTTATAGATGTCTTAGTGAAAATAGATACAGAAGGGAGACGAGGCAAATGGATCATAGCCTTGTTAGAATATGATGTGGAGATCAAACCAACAAAGCTCATCAAGGGGTAGGGGCTGGCCAAATTAATGGTGGAGTCTAATTTGCATGCCTTGGACATTAATCTCATTGTTGCTATGTCCGAAGAAGATGAAGAAAGTTCGCTTGTTCAGGTATCAGAAATGTTTCTTCTTTATCTTTGGTATTTAGATATTGTTTATGTGCTCCAACATCTTTCACTGCCACCTGGAATGGCTAAGAACAAAAGTAGGACCCTGAAATTAAAGGCTTCCAAGTTTTGTATAACGAATAATGCACTTTATTGAAAAGATCCTGGCGGTGTCTTGCTCAATTGTTTGGTTGAAGAAGAAGCAAAACAGGTCATGGATGATTTTCACAAGGGAGATTGTGGAGGTCATCTATTTTGAAAGAAAACAACCAATAAAATTTTGAGAGCGAGATATTATTGGCCAACCCTCTTTGTTGATGTGTACAAAACTGTTACAAGCTGCCACGAATGTCAGATTTTTCAAGGTAGGAGAAAATTACAGCCTTTACCACTCAAGCCAGTTGAAGTAAGCGCTCCGTTTCAGTAGTGGGGCCTTGATTTTATTGGAGAGATCCACCCTACATCTTTAGCTCAACATAAGTGGATCTTGACAGTGACAGACTACTTTACAAAATGGATCGAGGGCATTCCCACTCGGTAGGCTACTGATACGGTAATAATTCAGTTTCTCGAAAATAATATTTTGTCAAATTTTGACTATCCTAACGTGCTGATCATAGATAATGCAACAACCTTTAAATCTAAAAAGATGATTGATTTTTTTAATAAATATCAAATTATCTTGGGGCACTCAACTGCATATTATCCACAAGGTAATGGATTAGCATAATACTCAAATAAATCATTGGTTAACATTATCAAAAAGTTGCTGGAAACAAACAAGACGATTTGGCACAAAAATCTTGTCAATGCACTTTGGGCAGGTAGAGTAAGTAAAAAGAAATCAATAGGCATGTCCCCTTTCGAGATTTTCTATGGTGTAGACACGGTGTTCTCGACCTCTCTCATAGTCCCGGTTGTTAAAATTTTGCAGGAAGCTGGCAGTGAGGAAGATCATTTGCAACGAAGAATCAATCAAATGATCCATTTACAACAGACTAGAGAGGAGGTTTTTCAGAATACCTTCAAGTTGCAAGAGAGAATCAAGAAAATATATGATCGAAAGGCAAAGGCGGACAAGTTTCAAATTGAAGACATAGTGCTGAAATGGGATGCCTGAAATGAAGACAAAGGTAAGCATGGCAAGTTCGAGAATCTGTGGAAAGGTCCATTCAAAATTATTACATATCAGGGCCAAAATGCTTTCTTGCTGAAAGAAATGAATGGAGAAGATTGTCCAGGTGGGCCGGTCAATGGTCAGCTGCTCAAATGGTACTATCTCTGAAATGTTTTCTGCTGTCATATGTATCACTGTACGTACCATTTTATTTTCTTCATTACAAGTTTGTACTATTATCATTCATTCGGTTTGGGGTTCGGTTTGGGGCCCGAAGTGAAGGCTATAAAACTAAAGGTCTGATTTTAGTTTGGTGTGAATTATTTGCGTCAGTATTGAGTCAATTTTCAGTCGATTTCAGTCTTGAAATTGAGTCAGATTTCAGTCCTGAAATCGAGTCAGTTTTGAGTCAAGATATTGATTTTGGTTTGTCAAAGTTATTGACTTCATAGCCCAATGGACGAAGGCACTACTTTCTTTGCCAAAGATCTGTAGTTCTTGGCACCTCCAAGGAGCTACCATCCCCATTGGAACCAATGTTAGTGTCGGTATCTTCATCCCTCCATCAATGATCAAAATTCTCTTGTTGCATTGCATTTTAGGTGTCTCATCTTATCAGTTGCATTCCATTAGGATCATGGATCATCTGATGGAAGTGGCATTTTATAAATTTTTCCCTCACGATCTTTACCTGATGGCCCATTTTCAAGTCATTTACAGTCATTTTTGTCTTTACATCTACAAAAAAGTCATTTTCATGGTTTTAGGTCTCATTAGGTCTAAGGTTTGTCCTCAAGGTCTTGTAAAAGCTCAATAATGGTTAGTAGGTGCATGAGGAGGTCAAACAAAGTCTTAGCGACAAAAGTTTTAAGTATCATATGCTCAGTGATTGATTTTTCTTCAAAACCCTGTTTTGAGGAAAAACTGAGTTTTTTATGTTTTATGTATAAAATTTTATGTAATTTCATTTTTCCTATATGTAATAATTTCGAGATGCATCCCTGGTCACTTTTCCAAGCTCCAACATTCTAGCCCCTACAAAAGAGTCAAAAAGTCAAATCATTTAGTCCATCAAATGCAAAAAAGCAAGTCAAACTGCCGAAACAGAGTTTTAAAAAAGCAAGTGAAAGACAAACATTACAAAGTGGGCTTTTATAAGTGAAAAATTAAATTGGTGGGTATATAAAGTCTTTCCATGTCAATGAGCTCATTTGTGTCCAAAGAGTGAATGAGAAACAAGTGCAAATTGTGTTTTCGAGGCTAAGGAGTGAATTTGCAACCAAACTATGAAAATTTTGAGGCGTGGTGCACCTGGCCAGCGCGGCTCATACAGTGCATTTTTTACAGTAAATTTATAACTGGTGTGACACACCAGTGAGGCACCGTACACCTATTAGTGGACGCAGCATACCTGCCTCCAAAGCCCGATCTCATTTAAATTGCCTCCTCCAAGCTCCAAACTTGCAAATTCATCATTCCACAAGTAAGTCAACATCCCCATATTGCCATTGCAAGGGTTTTCATCAGTTTGCACGGTGTTTCAATAGGTAAAAAACAAAACCCTAGTTCCTTACATAGTTGTATTGAGAAATTTGCCTAGGGTTTGCAAAATTACAGTTTTTGCTGTCTAATTCCCATCCTACCATTTTCACATCCCCTCACTACAATTTCATTCACCTCTTTTCTCCTTCCCTCTTTCACTTGCACCTACATATTCCCCCTATCCCCATAACTGAAAACCCTAATCCCTAACCTCACTTCTCCCAAACCCTAATTAACATCCCTAATCCCTAAATATCATTCCCCAAACCCTGTCATTCCCAGAAACCCTACAAGTAGCATCCCAACCCCTTATTCACATTCCCTATCATCAAATCCTTGTTAATTAGAAACAAATACCTAATGTCTCTATAAAATTTCTTCATACTCATCTAAGAAACATCAAACAATGGCAAACTTGGAGTTAGATTCATCTTAGGACAGAAATGAGGAAACAGTAAGTGACTCCTCCAAAGAAATTCATTCATCAAGGAGACCTCACAAGAGTGGAAAACGTATATGGGAGGAGTCCACTACACTTACTGAGTTGTTGGCTTGCCCAATTGCTGTAGCATGCTTCAAACATCAATCCTACTATCAATTTCGTGAGATGGTGGAAAGTGTCAAATACCATCATGAGTTAGCTAGAATGTTTGTCCTCCATCTTCATAATGGTCAGGTCAATTTGGCAGGTGTGACATTCACTTTGACACTGGAATCTATAGCGAAAGCAACAAGTATTCTGAATGTGGGTGAACAGTGGAACAAGGGACAACTAGTGGACAGAGAACATTATGAGCCTTATATTAAGGTTGGCTTTGAGAGGTAGATTAGTAGAGTTTTCCCTTTCAAGTATCTTCAGGACACATATGCTCCATTGATGAAGCTCATAATCAAATATTTCAGTTGTGAAGGCAGATTTTCTCGCCTATATGCCTACCACATCAGATTATTGATGCATTTCAATAGAGTGAGGATGATGAAACTCCCCTATTTCATATGCCAAAATATTGAGAAAATGACCACATTGGTGCAAAGGAAACCTCCTCATCAGCAGTATAACAACATCTATCACTTTGCATTAATCAAGATTTTGGTTTTGCATCAGGTTAGTTTACTGAATGTTTCATGGGAGGATTTCATTTCACATGAGATCTTCACAGGCTCTCATGTACCCCCACCAGTTTTTCATGAGGCAGGAGAGCCTTCACATCAGCAAGAGGTGCATGAGACTCAAACCACTAGTGTGCCAGTGTTTGTCACTTACCAAAAGGGCACGAGGAGATTGTTTGCAGCAACAAAATGAGTGCTATCTCCACCCAGGGTAGAAAGGGCGTTGTTTCCTTCAACAAAAAATTAGGTATAGGACAAGGGTAAGCACACATTGCATGATGAGGGGCCTTTTGAAGGTCAAGAGAGAGATGTCATTCTCATTCAGGATGATGACACTAATTTGGGCTCCTAATGCTCAAAGCTCAAGGAGATCATTCAAGAACAGCAAGCTGACATTAATGACTTGTCTCTCAACCTAGAAAGAGCCAAGTGGATAATCAACTATCTTGAGTAGAGGAACAAATAGTTAGAATATCAACAAACCATCATGGAGCTCCAAAACATAAGAGAAAACTAGCAAGCTACCAAGAGGAGGAAAGTCAAGTTGACACCACTTGAACAAGAAATTGAAGCTGATTGTGAATCTTGGCTTGCAAGGGTAAACATGAGCTGGGAAAAGATGTTGGATAAGGCCAACAAAGAGAAAAATATGTCGAGACACATGGTCTATCACGATTTTGCGACAAACAAAGTTTGCAAAGCGAGAATTAAGATTTTGAAGGCCAAGTTGAGGAAAGCTTTGAGGAAGAGGAAAGAGCAAGACAAGCTCAATATTTTGGCTGAGGATTCTTTAGCCCAACATAGCACTTGATGCAGGACACTCAACCCAAATTTCAAGAAATTTGGGATACTTGTTGTCAATTTTGAATTTTTGGAGCAAAACACAGGTTTTTCTGCCTGGTGCGTCGCGCCACCTAGCGCGCGCTTTTGCTAGGGACCTCCTTTGGAGGAAAACTCAACATTTTTGGATTCCTCAAGTAAAAATATGAATTCCCATAAATGGCTAATGAATTTTGTCAAGTTTTGAGCTTCCAAAAGGGTCAAAAACACCTCAAAAATGCTCTTTCTGCCCCTTTTGGCCACACAAGAAGCAGTGTTGGGAGAACTCACTTTTGGAGGGGCAAATGGACTCCAAATTTAGAAATTCCACTTGTTCTGGAAAGTAGACAGATAGATATTTCCAACAAGACCACTTGGAGCTAATTTGGTACACGAGAAGGCCTCCAAAATCAGCTGCAAAAGGCATGGCGCACAATATGGAAAATTGACTTTTTTGCCCAAAAACTCTGTTTTTTCACCTAGTTTTTTCTCAGTTTGACTTTTCTCTTTCTCATGGTCAAAATCATGATGTGATTTAATGTAAATTGATGGAATTTGATGTAAAAATGTATAAAATTCACTCATGGAGGTAGATACATCATGAAAGGTAGAAACTGAATGAATTAGTTTCCTAGATTTTAGAGGCAAGTTGTTCCACTGCCTACTTTTCAGTTTTTACTTTAGATCTTGTTGGAACAACTCCTAAACCCATGAATTCGACCCCTAAAGCCTAGTATGAGTTGTTTTTTGCCTATATCTAGTATTTTTCAGTCATTTGTCAAGGTTGGACTTTTGTGAGAGCTTTGAGCAACATTGTACATTCATCTCTGCAGTTTGGCAAAGGAATAGACCAGGGTTTGCAGCCTTTTGTGGGATTCTTGTGGAAAATTGATTTGGTATTGTGTCTTCTTCTATAATTAAAGTTTTACATGTCTTTATATATGCCATTTTCTCTCTTTTTCAGATGAACTAAATAAATCAAGAATAAAGGTAGAAATCATCGAAATTGCAGTGCTCTACCTAGGGTTTGTTTGGTTATATATGTTTTCTATTACTTGAATAGGATCCCTGAGATTCTTATGCCCTCTCCAACTCCTAACCAATCCTAAGACTCTCCATCTCATTCAATTTAAAGTACTAAAGCATTTTCCTACCTCGCCCCACAGAAACCTCTGCAAAATTGAGTCCTTTCCCTAGACCCAAATCTGCCTTTCACTTTTGAGCCAGCAAAACATCATCAAATTCAGTCAAACTCCTCTGAGCACATACCTAGCCTAAAATTAGTCTTTACATCAGTCATCTCAAAGTCTCATTTGTTATATTTTACTAATATTGTCAAGGAGAGAGCCCTCTCCCAACCTGGTAGGCTAGCTACCAGGTTAAGCATGGTTTGATGTTACCCTAGATCCTACCTTTCTTAGCTTGAGGTAGATTTATGCCCTAACAGACATCATCATAATTATGATGTGACTCATAGACATTAGTGTTTAGCTTCTGCAGGTTCAGGTCCTCTTGCAGATTTTTCCATAATTCCATTGTTACATCGAACATCATTGCGTAGTCATTGACTATGTATCCAACGTGCTCATATTTTTCTTGATTGCTGCTCCGCACTTCTCCCAAACCTCTGGCAGAGTCATGGGCTGCAACTTCAATTGCAGCTCTGCTATCTTCATCTCAAAATCAAAGGTAACCCTTCCAACCTTGTCCTTTCATGCGCATATCACGGAAGCCCATTTCCTTACTTTTTCTAAGGCTTCGACATCCTCTGGTATGTTCAATTCAAGTATTGACTTGCAAGCCTCCTCGATCACTGTCTCCAGGCACTGGCTTTGTGTCTACATCTCCTCCTTTGCTTTTAGTGCCTGATTTTTCTCCATGAACATCTATTCATTGTTGACCTTAAAACTCACTTATGACTATGAGGGCATGCTACTCTCGAATCCTTAACTCGTATGAAACTCACTGATGTAGTGCATGGAGGTTCTGGAGTGGCAACGCGACCAAATTCAGCCCCATGTCCTTCACTGTGTTGATCACAATGTGATCCTCATCTGACTCTATGTGAATGGACCCTTCTAGCAATGGTAAGACTCTGAGGTCCAGAGTCTATTCCAGCTTCACCACTATTCCACTTCCTTGTGTCAGGCTCACTTGCACCCCGCTTGCTTGCCTAATGCCTGCTTGAATCCTACTAGCCTAGATCTACAGCTTGCACAAATCCTTTTGCACGCTCTCCATCATCTGCATATATTGTTTCTCAAACTGTTGCAACACCTCAGTCATTGTGTCTCTCACCTTGTCACCGATCTCATCGAGATTTCCTTCTGTTAGAACCATTGGGTCGATGTGTGTCTTCTTATCAGAATTAGGCTTCTTTTTCTATCTAACAATCTTCTCCTACCCACGCCTCTTCAAGGTGAAAGGAGTTCTCTTCTCCTCACCATTGTGTCCTCCCTGTTCTGACAGCTCTTACTCATCTGTGTGCTGTGAGGCAGAATTTCCACCTTCTTTTGTATCCTGATGTTATTTTTGTGCCTGCTCTTTGGGAGCACATTCCTTCTCTGCATGTTCTTCCTTTGCAACTAACTTAACAGAAGCTTCCTTTTTCTTCTACACAACTAGAGCTCGTGCAGTCTTCTGAGCTGCATCCTTCCTCTTGTGTGCAACAACGCTCTCTCCACCTTTACTTGTACCCACCCCAAGCTCTATGGTTTCATGTCACTCTGCTGGTCAAGTCCCCACCATCTCCTGCACATCCATCTCAGAGACCAAGTATGGCAGCTTGTGTCATAGGTGCTTTGGATCCTTCCACGCTTTGATGGACACACTATGGAAATCAACCTTGAACTCTGCATAGGCTGTCAATTGTTCGAACAAGGTTAGGGACAATCTTGGCCTATGATTAATAACCATTCAAAGGTCCATCTCCATCAGGATCCAAAAAAAATTTTACTCCTTGATTCTTTCCGGATCCTTTGTAGACCATAATGAGGCGAACTACATTGCCTCAGGTAAATCTTCCTTGTGCAGGGGAAACTAACTATCCTTCGGCAATCTCCAAGCTACTAAAACAATAGATAATAAAATCTAGGCATAATGAAATGACTTACTTTCTCCCTAAGCTTCCCAATAGTGCGTGAGGAACTCTTTGCTTAGACATTTGGCCCAGTTGTATTGAACACCCTTCGCGCACTGGGTTGCTAGTGATACTACCGACGCTAGAACTTCATCCGTGCAACACTTCCTCAAGATTTTTCTCGCAAGAATTTGGGTGGCAAATTACACTGCCTGGTCCTAAATAGAGAGGATAGAGTATCCACGCTACTTCTTAACAAGCCCATATTTAGTCTTCGTCTTCTCGGCTAATTCTTGTTCCCCACTTTTCCCTCCAAACTCCTTGGCAGGGTCTGCTCCTTTGTAAGGCAACTTCATTATGCGATGGATTAACATGTCTATTATCGGGATGGGCTCCCCAAGACAAAGGCACCCATTGTGCACCGGCATGAGGAGCTGGCGCACACACATCATGTTGATCGTTGATTGGTGATAATGCGGCACAAAGAACCATTTTTTGGCTTAAGGGGGCCTAACCCAGGTTCAGAGTTATTCACACCAACCAAAAAAACCATAACTACTATCCCTTTCAGCAACGACCTACATAACACAGGCTGCAGTCTCACCCAAAGCCATATTGGGGGATGCTAGAACCAGGTTTTTGCATCTAGGGACATGTGATAAGTGGTTCTTATGCTCCTATAGCTCAGATATGCCTTCACGTAGATCAGTATCCTTCTAGGGCTTACTACTATAATTTGGTTAAACCAACTTCAAGACCTTCGCAAAGGTCTACAATCAGTCTTTGCAGACCTTGAGTAGGAAAATTACCTACTTTTGCACATCAATAAATAACCCTAGATCTGAGTTCACGCAGATCTATCCAATTCATTAGAAAACATAGCAGAATCAACCCTTAAATTTGCAAACAAAGATAATTACTTAAAGCATGTATAAATAAGATAAATTTGGTATTTCGCACAAGATTCATACATTATTTCATGAAAACATATCATTGAGCGACAAAATATAACATAAATAGAATTAGTAGGAATGCTCAGATTGCACAATAATTCTTCAAAATCGGTCTTTACTGATCTTCAATTTTTAGGTTACAGACTCTTCTACCCTGCGCACTCAGCTGCAAGGGTTTGCACACTCAGTTGTGGACTTACCAAGACCTCCTCCACACTTGGCTATAGGAGCCTTCCCCTTCTCGTCTAAGTACAGGAATTAGAGCCTTCCTGCCTTAGCACTCGTCCAAAACAGTCTCTATCTTGCCATTTTTCTTACTTGGTCTTTTTCTAGACTCGCAATGACTCAAATATATAACATTCTTGAGTGAGTCTCAAAACCGGTCTATTTTCTTATCGAAACAAGGGGCTAAGACCCCTTTGACTCCTATCTACCTACGTGCTCTGCATCCAAATTTCACAGAGACTATACATATTTTACAAAAATTTATACAAAACTTGGGTTAATTAAGCCCAAAATTGACCCTAGGGACCCTATCCCAACAAAGATTGATGCATATTTAGTCGTGTTCTTGCCGATATGCAAATACAAGCATTCCTGAAAGGAATGTAGGGTAAATAACATCAACTTGTAGAATTGAGGCTTCTATGATCCATCATAGTTATAAGAAGAGCTTCGGCGTAAATCACATGTGATTTACGCCGAAGCTCTTCTTATAACATCAACTTGTGCAACATTTGTGATCTAGATCATTCCACGGGTCATTGCTCAGAGCTTCCTAGATTGAAAGTTGTGCTTAAGCAATCAAGCGAGGAGGTTCAATCTTCCTACTTCGTAGGATCCAGAAAACCATGGCAACCACGACCCCCAGGTATGCCTCAAGACTTATCTTCTTTCAATCCATGGAATAATACATATAATGTTCAACAATTTCCATGGCAGTACTCTGCCCCTCCTCCGACACAATAATGACCTTGGAATCAGGGGTCTCCCTCATCACCTTTCCTATGCCCTCCATCATCACCATATCCTTGAACTCAGAATTGGAGAGGAAATTCCCTATGTCCAGTCCCCCTTGTAATACCAGTACAATAGCAGTTACAGCTACCACCTCTTCAAAGACCTGTTGGTACACCTTCTATACAACCCCAATTACCTGTACAACCTAACCCTGAACCAAAAAATAAGGCGGCCCAGAACATTAAACCCTCAACTACCTTTCAGACTTATTATATCACTCATGTTAGGTATAACGAAATCCATCTTCGGTCAGGGAATGTTGTTAACTAAAATCTCTCCCCTATGATAATTGAAGAAGAATGTGAGTCACCTAGGGGAGGTCCTACAGATTTTGAAGCTATTATCGCACCTGTAATAGCTGATTCATAAAGGACTGTTGCACCTGTAACAACCAGTTCAAGTAAAGTTGATACACCTTTAACAACCGATTTCACTATAACAACTAAACGCCCTCCACATCCTCGAAGGCTAGCAGAAACTGGTATGACTTCACACATGGAATTAGATTTCCTTAGGGAGTTGAGAAACTTACATGTACAAATTCCTCTACTACGGCCTATTAGAGATGTGCCTATTTATGAAAAAATAGTAAGAGACTTGTGTGTTAGAAAACCTGGAAGGAAACCTAAGGACCCTGATACTATTCATGTGATGGGAAATTTGTCCAAGTTGATGATTAATAAGCCCCGTTTAACCAAATATAATGATCTAGGGAATCCTATGGTCACTGTTTACATTGATGACAAGCCCATTACCAATACATTGATTGATTTATGGGCGGCCATTAACGTAATGACAAAATAGCTCTTCATCACCTTAGGGTTACATAGACTAAGACATACACCTACGATGTTGGAATTAGCAGATAGGTCCCGTGTCAAATATGAGGGGATGTTAGAAGAGGTAGTGATTATAGTAGATTCTTGGCGATATCCTATTGGCTTCCTTATTTTACAAACTAAATAAAACCTAGGGGGCATCCTTTAACTTAGGAAGGTTGTTGCTAGCCACTGTAGATGCATTCATAGGATGCAAGTATCAGTCTATGATGGTTTTTGATGGCTAGGCCACCAAGAATCTTAGCCTTTATCCCCCAGAAAAACTAGATACGGATTCGGGAAACCCCTTGTGGGATGAATTTGAACCCAAGTCAGATCACTCATAACCACTTCTCACCCTTGGGAAGGCACAATACTTTAAGAATGAAACGAAAGATGATATCATAAGTGATTTTGTTAGTAATTCACTTTTTGTTACTTCCATTGAAAACTTGGGGGAGGAAGGTATTGTAGAATATTTGAGCCTTGAATAGATGAAGACTACTCCGAGTATTAACAACAGTCCTATTGAAATAGAACAAATAAAATATCTTAATATCAATCCAAAATTGATTGCTAAGTAGAACAGATTGTTGTTATGACTATTACAGAAGTACAAAAAGGTGTTTACATGGGATTATACAGATATGAAGGGTATCCATCCTAGCATGTGCACTCACCACATCTATTTGAAGGAGGTTACAATCCAATGAGACAACCACAATGATGTGTTAGGGCCTAAATCTACCTCAGGCTAAGAAAGGAAAGTCTAGGGTAACATCAAACCACGCTTAACCTAGTAGCTATCCCTACCAGGTCGAGAGACGACTCTCTCCTTGTCAATCTCAATGAAAAATTATCAAGGAAGGCTTGAGATGACTGATATAAAAACTAATTTTAGGCTATGTATGCTTGCTCAGAGGAATTTTTTTTATTTTAATGGTCGGTTGCTGGATCAGATGAGGAAGGCAGCTTTGGGTCAGGGAAATCAACATAGATTTGCAGAGGTTTCTATGGGGCGAGGTAGGCAAGTGTTTTAGCACTTTGAAATGAGTGTAATGGTGAGTCTAAATACTAGTGAGGAGCTGGAGAGGGCATGAAAGTGTCATGAGTCCTCTTTAGATAGTAGAAAACATGTAAAACTAAATAAACCCTAAGGTAGAGCACTGAAACACCAATGAGTTCCACCTTTAAAATTGATTCATTTAGTTATGCTGAAAGAGAGAGATGATGGCACACATAAACATAAGATCAAATGAAGTACAGAGAAGAAAGCAATGCTAAATCACATTACCACAAGAATCCCACAAAATGCTGCAAAATGCTGGTTTATTTCCTTTCCAAACTGCAAAAGTGATGTACAATAGTGCCCAATGCATCCACAAGAGTTCAACCTTTACAAATGACTGAAAAAACACATGATATAGACCTCCAAACCACCTGTGCTATCCATCAGGTGTCAAATCCATGAGAAAAGGGGTGGTTTAAACCATATCTAAACTAAGAACACAAAAATAGGCAGTGGGACAACTTGCCTCTAAAACCTAGGACACTGATTCATTCAACTCTAAACCACCTACAACTGATGTGTCTACCTTATCAAGTCAATTTTTATCATTTTTACATCATAGTACATCAATTTACATCATGTCACATCATGAATTTTACCATAAGAGAGAAAAGGTCAAACTAGAAGAAAACTAGGCTAAAAATAGATTTTTTGAGCAAAATTGGCACTTTTTCATCCTGTGCATAGCACCCTTTTTTTGTGCATAGCGCTTTTTCCAAGATACTTGTGGAAGGCTTCTCGAGGTCCAAATTAGGTGCAAGATAGCTCATTGGAAATATCTATGAGTCTAACTTTTGGAACAAATTTAATTTTTTTATTTTGAGTCCATTTTCTCCTCCAAAATTGTAATCTCCCAAGACTGCTTCCTGTGTGGCCAAAAAGTAGTAGAAAGGGCATTTTTGGGCGTTTTTGGCCCTTTTGGAGGTCCCAAACTTGTCAAAATTTCCTAGTAATTTTTGAGCATGAATAAATTTTCATAAGGAATCCAAAAATCCTAAGTTTTCTTCAAATGGAGGTCCCTATCAAAAGCGAGTGCCATTGGCGCTACGCACCTGCCAGAAACCCTGTTTTTTCCCTGAAAAATTCAAAAATGCCAAAAATTTCACCAAATTTCTTGAAATTTGGCATGAGTGATCTATGTTAAGTGCTATGTTGGGCCAATGATGCTTCAGCCAAGATCTTGAGTTTATCTTGCTCCATTTGTCTCCTCAAATTTCTCTTTAGTTTGGCCTTTAACCTGTTCACCCTTGCATTACAAATCTTGTTCCGGGTTAGGTAATGGTAGGCTAAGTGACGAAGCATTTTATTCTCTTTTTTTTCCTTCTCAAGAAACCTCTCCAAGTGCATGTTAATCTTCTCCAACCAAGACTCCTTTTCATTCTCTATCTCTTGTTCAATGGAAGTCAAAGTGACATGGTCCTCTTTGTCATTTTGCCTCTTCAATTTCAACATTTCTAGCTCCATTAGGCTTTGCTTATCCTCCAACTGTTTGTTCTCTTTCTTGTTCATCATCTATATCATCCTCGTGCATCTTATATTTTCCTTTGCTTTGTTGCTTATGTCTCTCAAAGGAACTATCACTAAGTGTCTCTTCCTCATAGTCATATTCACTGTCTCTTTCCATTGTTTTCCCTTGGTTTTGAAAAATCTGATTATATATGAATGGTTTTTGGATAATAGTATGGAATAGGATGGAGGAATGGAATGGGTAGAGTGTATGGGGGAGGGAGTGTGGAAATGTATGTGCGAACAGGGTTTAGGGATGAGTAGGGTTTTAAGGAGAGTGGGTAGAGTTTGATGATGTGAGTAGGGCTTGTATGGTTTGGGAAGTAGTGTAGGGTTTGGGAGAGTGATGTGAATAGGGTTTGTAATGAAGTGGGGATAGTGAAAATGTAGAATGTGGGAATTAGGGTTTGTTGTCTAGGGAATTATGGATAGGAGGATGGGGTTTAGGGAAACGGTAAAATATGATATACGGCAGTAGTAATGAGAGTGTTTTTACAACATATGAGACAATTTAGTGACAATTAGGGTTTGATGTCTATAGAATCAATACAACCCAAAAACTTATGTAACTTTTAGCAACAAAAATGATGTTACTTACTTGCCATGGAGGAATTTGGGAGTTTTGAGGCAATTTGATAAGTTTTGGAACTATTCGTAGCCCAACTGCCAGGTGTGTAGTGCACTTCATATGCGTAGTGCCCATTCAAAACTCAGTGTAAAACCTGCACCAAGTGCGTAGCGCCAATTCTGTGCGTAGCGTCAGCTGACAGGTGTGTAGCACTTTTTACAATACACTTTTGGAGGCCTTCCCGATGTCCAAATTGGGCTTGCCATATCTTTTTCGAAATCTTATCAAGTCTACTTTCAAACACAACTTGAATTTTTTAATTTGGAGTTCATTTTCCCTGTCAAAAGTCAAATCTCCCAAGACTGGTCAAAATGTGCAAAATGAGGCTGCCTAAATGTAGAGTGTTGTTGCAGTCAACCTTTCAAGGTCTTCCTCAACTCCAAATGGAGCTTAGGATAGCTCATTGGAAATATCTCTCGGTCTAGATATCATGTCACTCATCAAGAAAGTCATTTGGCCAACCAAGCTAGGAGAAATCTTGATTTTTCCAAGGCCACTCCAGAAGTGCAGCAACCCTCTTGAGGCAGCTTTATTTTTGACATTTCTCTAAAACCATGACACTTGTGTAAAAAGTGAAGGAGATTTTCCTTCCTTGGCCTATTATGGACGAAAACCTCTTTCACTTTTGTCAAATTCATCTTCTATTTCTCAGAAACATCGTTTGAGAAAAACCTACCCCAATGTGTGAAACAGGGGATTTGTTAAAATGAAGGGAAATGAAGGGGATAAGGGGATTCTAAATTCTTGAGGAAATTTTGGGAAGTAGGGAAGGATGTTAGGAAATAGGGGAAAGTGGAATTTCAAAGACTGAGTGAGGAGAAGGGGTCCAAAAGGGCTAAACACGGGCCTAGCCTGGAAAATTGTCAAATTGTAGCAAGAAACTAGGGTTTGTGGGAAAATGATGGATTTGAGGGATATCAGTGATGGGAAGTGTTTAATAAGGTACATTAAGGATAGGGGAAGGTGTATGAACATAAGGAAACAAGTTTTCTTGATGATTTTACCATCCAAGAGAAATTACCTTCAAAACCCTAGGAGAGGGAAAGAATCCTTACCCGAGTACAACTGAAGCACGAACAAGGTGTAAAATGACCCATGGGAACCTGAAATGATGATGACAAATCTATGAATGATGGTACACTCAGCTAAATAGTGACATGGACTGACCTTTGGACAATTTTGAAAGGAGTGCAAACAAACCCTAGACCTAATACCTAGTGACCAAATTTTACTTAAAGACTCACTGAAATGAAAAAAATTGACTTTAACATCCTAAAACCACTTTGTAAGAGCATATTTGATCACTGGTGGAAGGTTTCAAAGACTGACACTAACATTGGCTCCAATGGGGATGGTAGCTCCTAGGAGGTACCAAGAACCACAGATCATTGGGAGAGTAGACCAGTGCCTTATCCATTGGTCAATATGGAGTCAATAACTTCAAAACACCCAAAAACCAATTACTATGAAACTTTGACTCAAGACTCATAGTTGAACTAACTAATTCAAGACTAGAACAAGACTCTCAAAAGTTGAAACTGGACACTCAGCTGAAACTATCTTGAAACTGACTGAAACAAAAAATGACTCAAGACTAAAACACAACTGACAAACTGAAAAAATATGCTCAAAATGGATCTTATTCAATACAACCTACTCTAGCTATTCCATTCATCACTTGATCAAGTGAAATGAAACAACCAATGCAACCAAGTAAGCATTCTGGTTGTTGTTTGCATTCTCCGCAAGTGCTTGCTTATGAACAACAAGAGAGAACTACTGAAAGGCAACTCCCATGAAAATTTGTAAACATATCCGTTGAATGCTATGGATTCTCTATCTGACTCCAAAAACACTACATAAGGATCTTGAAATTCATGCACACTAGGACTTAGCTCATCCAATGTATTACTTTTCTTCTCCTCGTACCATGAATGCAAACTTTCATCTGAGTGTTGTGATGAGACTCCTACTGAAAATGACAAAAAACTCGGGCGCCAGATCATGTTTGTATCGATACTTTTTTCAAGCTCACAATTAGCTAATGGAGAAGGACTTTGACTGCAGACATCATCTAACACATCAGCTACTAGATCGTGAAAAAATTGAAAAGACTGCTGCAACCCATTTTCTATTGGCTATGAGATTACATGATTTCCTACAGGCTGCTCATTTGAAGATATACTATGCATTTTTCCCATCAAAAACGGAAATGGTTCAAAACAAAATGGTACGGAATCATCTTGCATCATTTGATCATATGCTCCAGCTTCCAAGTCTTCATTTTTAACTTGACAATCAATGGCATTTGGGGGCTACAAATCTAGATATGAGAAGTCTTGAACAAGGTTTTCATTGCCCTCAAGATGGTCCAAATCAAGACTTGTCGACAATTGATTTCTGATTGCATGAAAGTTGTCTCTGATAAATTGAAATGAAGCAAAACAAAAAGGCAAAGATCCTTCACTTACTTCAAAATTTGCTGCACTTTCCTCCTCATTTCCATAGCTGATATGTAATGGTTGATCACTATACTCGAACTGTTGAAAGTGGACTTTCTCCTTCCATAGACTAGCTGTTGATTTGTCTGCAAGATTAGCTTCTGTTTGGAGAACATAATCGTCATCATACTGATCAAACTGAGGCAAATCATCAATATAAAATGCATCATCAAGCATGCATGCCATATCAATAGATCTCTCTTCTCCAAGATGATCTATAAAACAATCATTATAAGATCTATGACAACTGGGATAAGAAAGAAGATGTTTTGGATCAGCAACTTGTTCTTCTTCAATCAGCGAGCCATGATCTTGAACATCATAGTCATTCCTTGTAGTGATATTCCGCATTATCTCTTCCACTGCACTTACCAAAATGTCGAGCTTTACCTCTAAAGATGTCGATTCCTTTGGATCTATGTTCTTCATCTCTTTTTCCTTCAACTTTGCCCTTCTGACCAGCAAATTAGCCTCTACATCTACTGCATTGTTTTGCATTTCTTCAAGTGTTGCAAGATTCCTTTCCCTCAGCTGAAATTCCATTTTCGGATCAAAGGCTTCCGAGTAGTGAAAGAGAGCGGATCGAGGAGGAGGTCTTATATTAACTGGCATTGAAAAGTAGACTTGATTAAATCTGGCAGAAAATTGTTGTACTGTCTCCCCTGGCAATATTTTCAACTGGTTATACTCTTCTATAATCAAGAAAGGGTTTTTTCTGATCACCCACCTTTCGAGGAAAACTTTGATGAACTACTGGAAATATAAGGTGCTCACATTAGCCAGGGTTTTGAACCAACTCTTGACTTTGCCTTGCAAAGAAAGAGTAAAAAGCCTAATACTGACATCTTCTTCATCAACTTTAAAAATGTCAAGAAAAGACTGAAAATTCAGTATATGTCTCTCACCAGTGATGTTGCCACTGTCACCATCAAATATTGGTAGATATAGGTAATGATTTTTAGGGAAAGCATGGGATATAGGAGGCTAAATCAGAGGCTTGTATTGATATGGAATTTTACAAGGTAGTGGGGTATGTACAGAAGCTATAGAATCAATCTTGGTCTCTTTAGGCTCATCGGTTTGAAGATAGTCATCATAAGATTCAGAAGAAAGGTCTTGATCAAGCTCAAAGGCATGCAAATATTTTGTATTCACAATCTTCAAAGGGAAGGAATCAAATGCAGGCCAAGGATCTTTTCTCAAATACAATATACTTTGCAAGGCCTTCTTGACATTCTCAGGAAAAGAGAAGAAATAATTTATAACAAAGAACATAATGTCTTGGATGAAATGCCAACTTGAATACTTGATCTTTCCATATTGTCCTTTCATGTTTCTGTTGGTCAGGTTCATCATCTAGTGGAGTCCTTGGATCTAATGTCGAAACTGATTTGGAGTCACCAGGTGAATGATTTCAGCCTTGCTGTGTCTAATCATTGTCCACCATCAACAATCAGATCTGAACTTGATTAAATTTTAATGAGGAACATAAAACTACATTCCCTAGTAGAGTCACCACTATTTTAGGGCCTAAATCTACCTCAGGCTGAGAAAAGCAGGTCTAGGGTAACATCAAACCACACTTAACCTGGTAGATAGCCCTACCAGAACAGGAGAGGGCTCTCTCCTTGTCAATCTCAATGAAAATTTATCAAGGAAGGCTTGAGATGACTGATATAAAAACTAATTTTAGGCTAGGTATGCTTTCTCAGAGGAATTTATTTGATTTTAATGGTTGGTTACTGGATTAGATGAGGAAGGCAGCTTTAAGTCTGGGAAATCAACACAAATTTGCATAGGTTTCTGTGGGGTGAGGTAGGCAAGTGTTTTAGCACTTTGAAATGAGTGTAATGGTGAGTATAAAGAATGGTGAGGATCTAGAGAGGGCATGAAAGTGTCATGAGTCCTCTTCAAATAGTAGAAAACATGTAAAACTAAATAAACCCCAAGGTAGAGCACTGAAACACCAATGAATTCCACATTTAAACTTGATTCATTTAGTTATGCAGAAAGAAAGAGATGATGGCACACATAAACATAAGATCAACTGAATTACAGAGAAGAAAACAATGCTAAATCACATTACCAAAAGAATCCCACAAAATGTTGTAAAACCCTATTTTATTTCCTTGCCAAACTGCAGAAGTGATGTACAATAGTGCTCAATGCATCCACAGGAGTCAAACCTTTACAAATGACTGAAAACACACATGATATAGACCTCCAAACCAACTGTGCTATCAATTAGGGGTCGAATCCATGAGAAGAGGGGTGGTTTCAACCATATCTAAACTAGGAACACAAAAATAGGCAGTGGAATAGCTTGCCTCTAAAACCTAGGAAAATGATTCATTCAACTCTAAACCACCTACAACTAATGTATCTACCTTATCAAGTCAATTTTTATTGTTTTTACATCATAGTACATCATGTCACATCATGAATTTTACCATAAGAGAGAAAAATTCAAACCAGAAGAAAACTAGGCGAAAAATAGAGTTTTTGAGCAAAATTGGCACTTTTTCATCCTGTGCGTAGCACCATTTTTCTATGTGTAGCGCTTTTTCCAAGCTGCTTTCAGAAGGCTTCCCAAGGTACAAATCACGTGTAGGATAACTTGTTCGAAATCCCTATGAGTCTAATTTTTGGAACAACTTGAAGTTTTTGATTTGTAGTCCATTTGCCCCTCCAAAATTGCAATATCCCAAGACTGCTTCCTGTGTGGCAAAAAAGTGGTAGAAAGGGCATTTTTTGGGTGTTTTTGGCCCTTTTGGAGGTCCAAAACTTGTCAAAATTTCCTAGTAATTTTTGAGCATGCATAAATTTTCATAACGAATCCAAAAATGCCAAGTTTTCTTCAACTGGAGGTCCCTATCAAAAGCGAACGCCAGTGGCTCTACGCACCTACCAGAAAAACCTGTTTTTTCCCTGAAAAAATCAAAAATTCCAAAAAGTTCACCAAATTTCTTGAAATTTGGCATGAGTGATCTATGTTGAGTGCTATGAATGATGCTTCAGCCAAGATCTTGAGCTTATCTTTCTCCTTTTTTCTCCTCAAAGCTCTCTTTAGTTTGGCCTTTAACCTCTTCATCCTTGCATTACAAATCTTGTTCCGGGTTAGGTAGTGGTAGGCTAAGTGATGAAGCATTTTCTTCTCTTTGTTTTCCTTCTAAAGCAACCTCTCCAAGTGCATGTTCATCTTCTCCAAACAAGACTCCTTGTCATTCTCTATCTCTTGTTCAATGGAAGTCAAAATGGCATGGTCCTCTTTATCATTTTGCCTCTTCAGTTTCAACATTTCTAGCTCCATTAGCCTTTGCTTATCCTCCAACTGTTTGTACTCTTTCTTGTTCGTCATCTATATCATCCTTGTACATCTTCTCTTTTCCTTTGCTTTGCTGCTTATGTCTCTCCATGGAACTATCACTCAGTGTCTCTTCCTCATAGACATATTCATTGTCTCTTTCCATTATTTTCCCTTGGTTTTGAAAAATGTAATTATATATGAATGGTCTGTGGATAATAGTATGGAATAGAATGGAGGAATGGAATGAGCAGAGTGTATGGGGGAGGGAGTGTGGAAATGTATGTGCGAATAGGTTTTAGGGATGAGCAGGGTTTTAGGGAGAGTGGGTAGAGTTTGATGGTGTGAGTAGGGCTTGTAGGGTTTGGGAGAGTGACGTGAATAGGGTTTGTAATGAAGTGGGGATAGTGAAAATGTAGAATGTGTGAATTAGGGTTTGTTGTCTAGGGAATTATGGATAGGAGGATGGGGTTTAGGGAAACGGTAAAAGATGATATAGGGCAGCAGTAATGAGTGTGTTTTTACAACATATGAGACAATTTAGTGACAATTAGGGTTTGATGTCTAGATAATCAATACAACCCAAAAACTTATGCAACAATTCCTTTTAGCAATAAAAATGATGTTACTTACTTACCATGGAGGAATTTGGGACTTTTGAGGCAATTTGATAAGTTTTGGAACTATTTATAGCCCAAATTCCAGGTGCGTAGTTCATTCACTCAGTTGTGTAGTGCACTTTGTATGCATAGCACCCCTTCAAAACTTAGTGTAAAACCTGCACCAGGTGTGTAGCGCCAATTCTATGCATAGCACCAGCTGACAGGTGCATAATGCTTTTTTCAGGACACTGTTGGAGGCCTTTCCGGTGTCCAAATGGGGAATTAAATAGCTCGTTCAAAAGCTTATCGAGTCTAGTTTCTAACAAAACTTGAAAATTTCAATTTGGAGTTCATTTGCCCTATCAAAAGTCAAATCTCCCAAGACTGGTCAAAATGTGCAAAATGAGGTTGCCTAAATGCATAGTGTTGTTGCAGTCAACGTTTGAAGTCTTCCTCAACTCTAGATTGAGTTCATGATAGCTCATTGGAAATCTCTCTCTATATAGATATCATTTCACTCATCAAGCAAGTCATTTGGCCAACCAAGCTAGGAGAAATCTTGATTTTCCAAAGGTCACTCCAGCAATGTAGCAACCCTCCTAAGGCAACTTTATTTTTGACATTTCTCTAAAACCATGACACTTGTGTAAAAAGTGAAGGAGGTTTCTCTTCCCTGTCCTGTTATGGACAAAAACCTCTCTCACATTTGTCAAATTCATCTTCTATTTCTCAAAAACATCATTTGAGTAAAACCTACCCCAATGTGTGGAACAGGGGATTTGTCGAAATGAAGGGAAATGAAGGGGATAAGGGGCTTCCAAATTCTTGAGGAAATTTTGTGAAGTAGGGAAGGATGTTATGAAATAGGGGAAAGTGGAATTTCAAAGATTTAGTGAGGGGAAGGGGTCCAAAAGGGCTAAACATAGGCCTAGCTTAGAAAATTGTCAAATTGTAGCAAGAAACTAGGGTTTGTGGGAAAATGAGGAATTTGAGGGATATCAATGATGGGAAGTATTTAATAAGGTACATTAAGGATAAGGGAAGGTTTATGAACATCAGGACACAAGTTTTGTTGATGATTTGACCATCTAAGAGAAATTACTTTCAAAACCCTAGGAGAGGGAAATGAGCCTTACCTGAGTACAACTGAAGCACGAACAAGGTGTAAAATGACCCATGGGAACCTGAAATGATGATGACAACTCTCTAAATGATGGTACACTCAGCTAAATGGTGACATGGGCCAACCTTTGGACAATTTTGAAAGGAGTGCAAACAAACCCTAAACCTAGTACCTAGTGACCAAATTTTACTTTAAGACTCACTGAAATGAAAAAATTTGGCTTTAACATCCTAAAACCACTTTGTAAGAGCATATTTGATCACTGTTGGAAGGTTTCAAAGACTGACACTAACACGATGCATGAACATTGCATTAAAGGAGGTAGTAAAAGAAAAATTATATAAACTCCTAAATGCCAACTTCATTTATAAAATTTCTGATAGTCAATGGGTATATCCGCTTGTCATTGTCCCTAAAAAGAATGGAAAGTGGAGGGTGTGTGTGGATTATAGAGAACTTAACAAAGCCACTAAAAATTACCATTTACCCTTGCCATTTATAGACCAGGTCCTTGATACCCTATCCGAAAATAAAATTTTCACATTCGTAGACGTGTTTGGTGGGTACAATCAAAGATAGATTGCCCCAGAAGAGCAAGATAAAACAACCTTTCCCTGCCCTTGGGGAACTTTCATAGACATAGTTCTTCCTTTTTGACTCTATAATGCACTAGTCACTTTCCAAAGGGCGATACTGGGAATTTTCTCGGATCTGTTGAATGACTATCTAGAAATTATCATGGATGACTTTACACCCTATGGGGATGCCTTTGAAACAACATTAGTTAATTTGGAAAAACTATGAGAATGATGTGAATAGACTAATGTTTCTTTGAGTACTGAGAAATGTCACATGATGATGAATGAAGGGATCGTGTCGGGACATTTTATTTCAACTGATGAGATTAAAGTGAACCCTGCTAAGATAGAGTAATCTTGAAAATCCCAATCCCTTAGACACAGAAAGAGGTATGTAGTTTCTTGGGTCATGTAGGGTACTATAAGAGGTTTATAGAGAAAATTTCAAAGACTACATCTCCTTTATTTTCTTTACCTATGAAAGATGCAGAGTTTGTATAGATAGGAAAATGCAAGTAGGCCTTTGTGAAATTAAAAGATTGTGTATCAGCAGCTCCTGTTTTGCAGGGTCCGAACTAGAATCTTCCATTCCATATAGCTATGGACGCATCAAATACTATTGTGGGAGCTATTTTGGGCTAGTTGGAGGACAGGAAACCATATGACATTTATTATATAAGAAAAAACTTGACTCCAACTGAACTCAATTACACAGTGCCCAAGAAGGAATTCCTCGTAGTTGTTCATGCCATCAATAAATTTCGGCACTACATCACAGGATATCAAGTGTTTATACACATTGACCACTTTTCCATTCATTTTTTGACGAAAAAACCAGTCACTAATTGTAGGATTACATGGTGGTTATTGTTGTTACAAGAATTCGATATAACTATCCTAGATAAACTTGGGAAAGATAATGTGGTGGCTCATTTTCTTTCTTGGATGAAAGTTGGTAGTGAAAGCATGCCTATTGAAGATTCTTTTACAGATGAATATATTTTTTCTATTTCAGTTTACTCACCGTGGTATGTAGACATAGCTAATTATATTGCTATAGGAAAATTCCCCCAACACCCATCCTATAGGTAAAATAAAAGGATTGTTCAGCAAAGTGATAGATACTCATGGATAGAAGGAAATCTCTATCGCACTGGTCCAGACCATTAGATCAGACGTTGTGTAAGGGAGGATGAAATTTTTGATATCCTTCAAGCTTGTCATGAGGAACCTTGTGGAGGACACTTTGCAGATAAGAGAACAGGATACAAGGTGCTCTCAACATGATACTATTGGCCCACAATATTCCTGGATGATAAGAAGTTCATGAACGGATGTTACAACTACCAAAGGATGGGTCAACCACTCCAATCAGACGAGATGTCGTTGCAACCTCAAATAGTTTTAGAACCATTTGAGAAATGGGACCTAGATTTTGTAAGACCAATTAACCTATCATCTCAGCAAAAATTCTACGTTGTGGTCTACACAGACTATGTCACAAAATGGGTTGAGGCGAAAGCATTAACCAGAGCTATAGAGTAGGATGTTTCAAAATTCATGTTTGAAGATATTTTTGTCTTCTTTGGAGTACCCAAGAGAAATAGCGATAGATGGAGGACCCTAGTTTACATCTCATTTGATTCAGAACCTAGTTGAAAGATACAAAAGTTGTCATAGAATCACTTCGCCTTATCATTCGCAAGGCAATGTGGTGCAGGGTAAGGTAACATCCACACATACCCACAATATGCATTTAACACAATAATGCATCCAAAACTCTCCTAGGTTTCTGAATCTACAATGGAGTCAAACCTTCAGACCATAAATGGTCAAGTGGCCCTCTTACACAGTTCATTTGTAACAGAACTTCAATCACCCTTCCAACACTTCCTCTCAGGAATCAATCTACCCTTATAAGCCTTCTTTTATTACAGGCTATCTTAAGTCTTCCTTTCAGGACTTTACAACCCTTTAACCACGCAATTCCCTTATAAATACATTTACAAAAGAATTACTCCACACAAATATATTCTCTGCCTACCATACAGTCTTGGCACGATTTGCGAGGGTCAGCCTCATTGCAATTGGCATTCGCTTCTTCCCTTGGACATACATACATATATGCCTTCCTCCTTCAAATATGTGATTTCCCTTCAAACCTGGGAAAATACACTATCGCACTTGATTCTTCTTTATCCCGGTTATAAAGGAAAACACTGTCGTACATATACATAT